>JAQFYZ010002394.1:0-17251 GCA_034695085.1 Cylindroiulus punctatus
CCAGATTGATTTCGCCTTTCCAGTTCGCTTAATTTAACGACGTTTCGCGAGGTGCGCGACTTTAATTACTCCAGTTCCACTCGAAATGCGGAGTAAATCACCTTTCGCCTAATTAAGAATGCGCGGCGGGCGCCATCTTTGTTGATCTAGAAGGACGGCCTGGACAGGGCGCCGTAAATTTCGGTGTTTTTTTTTTCGGTCACCTTTTTATTGTTAAACGCGGATTCGCTCTCTCTTGTTCACTTCAGGTGTTCATTTCCATTCCCCGCTACCATAATAAATCCGACGGGGCAACATTGATATAGACATAGGGAGACATCGATAACCTCCAATACAGGACACGCAAGTGCGTTTTCGCTCTTTTCTTCTGCTTCCTCCACTTTTCTCTCCTTTCATGAGGGCGCCTTCTCAAATCGGGGGGTTTTCTCGAGCATCTTCCCCCGGATTTGCATTTTCTCGACGAGCCCGTGTGAGGGTACCGCGCGACTGCAAGCCGTGATTGACTGACTGGTCAAGTCAATAAATGAGGCTTTTTTCGAGGGGAGGGGGAGTGAGCCAGGAAGCGCGATCAATGAAAACAAAAATCAAATTGAATTAAACGCGGCCTTATCTGCCGATGCGCCCCAGTAAACGCTGGGAAAACGACTTTCTAAAAGGGGATGGAAACTGATTTGGCGCGGGGATGGGTGATTGCGCAATTGACACCCCCCACCCCCCAATTTATGCTGTGATTAAAGTACGCCATTTTGTTGATGGGCGTCTGGTCTCTGCGCGCATTTTGAGCTGGTACGTCGTTTATGAACAGCCCGTCATGCCACCACAAAATACATGTAGTGATTTTCCGACGCCCCCCCTCAATTCAATTCAACACCCTTCAATCGATATGTAAATGCATGTACCATGTGGTAGGGGGTGTAGTCCATCAACCCAATCTAATCGTTGTAAGATTGACGACATCATCATTGACCAAAAAATATTTGATCAGATTTGATATTAGGCCTATTTTATCCCACATTTCTAAGGCTTCCATAGTAATTAAGATTGCTGTAGGTGACGATTTTTTAATATGGGATAGGTTATAACGATGGGATAAACGAATTAAAGCAAAAGCTTTTCAAAAAAAATTCGTCAGGAGAAATTTTGTCACAAAACTGATGGATTTTAACCCAGGAAATGAAAAGTCAAGGATGACTCATCATTTGGCTTACCTCGACTGGGTCTAAGACGATGACATACATGTAATACTTGAACATCCCCCATCGCCTGGGGATAAATTAAGGCAAAAGCGTTTGAAAAAAATTCGTCAGAAGAAATTGTGTCACAAAACTGATGGATGGAAATGAAAATGAATGAAATGAAATGAAAAGTCAAGGATGACTCATCATTTGGCTAACGTCGACTGGGTCTAAGACGATGACATAATACTTGAACATCCCCCGTCGCCTTTGGGAAGGAGTATCCAAATGATGATGAATGATGACAGGCTGATCGAGGGAGATGTGGGTCAACTTGATGCTGAGTTGGCGTTTTCAAAATTTACTTATTTAAGTTAATCCATTTTGTACCATTGTTTCGTAAATGTACATGTACTTAAGGGTGACTACAATTCATGATTTTTGATCAAATTTCGATAACAATTTCTATCACTTCGCAAACCCAGTCAATGATTAGGCCAGCGTCAGCACTTCTGTAGAAGGGGGTTGAAAATGATGATGATGGCTGACTCTGTTGTTGAAAGTGATAGTGACTGCAGACACTGGGGGTGTCCGAAATTGCTGATATTTTCATTGAATTTCAATTGATCGTTTTCTAATTTCTAACGCCGGTAATGTGTAAATTTTTCAGTTATTTTCTATCGCAGCCTACATTCTATAGTCGTCTCGGCAAAAGAACGAAAAATTTTAAAGCCAATCAGTTACAGTGTAGATTCGGCTTATCGATGTACTGTTTCAGGAGCATCAGCGGCAAAAGTAAAATGGCTGCCGTGCTCGATATATATTACAGGATGGACGAATCGCAAACAGGAAATTGCATCCTATTGGTCTGAATGACGCCATTTTTTCGTTCTTTTGCCGGGAGGACCATAGTTCTGACACCTACATGTATGAGGGCATTAAGGCCAACGTCATTCTCGACAAACCATATTTTATGGTAATAATTTGATTGCCACCGCCACTGGTCAGTGCAGTTAACCCTTCACTGTTGATATTGATATTGATATTGATGGCCGACAGAATTTTCATCGAGTTGAACTTCGCATTTCAGATAAGCTGGCGTTACAGGTTCAAAACATTATTACGAGCTCTAATCATATACTGTTTAAGCATGATTATCCAGTTTTGAGATATCCATACATGTTCATTCCAGTGGCATTTCCTCTCTGTAGATGACCCTGCTTTCGTAGGCATTGCAACAAACTTAATTTAATGGAAGCATGCAAGTATCGGGGTTAACGATTATCCATTGTAATTACATCCTGATAGACTCTTCTAAGTGTATTCGAATGAATTATTCAACACGCCAGTGGTCTTCGCATTCGTCTGTTTCGTATTAGCAAACTATCGGTTAAATAATTACATGTATTACCAAGACAAAAGCTGGGGGCGCCCCCTAGCGGCTGGCCGTTGCGATGGAAAGTCAGGAATTTGGAAATGGGTTACCTTTTTATCGTGTTGTCGAAGGCGGATGTATTTTTATTTGTATTTTAATCATTTTATTGTACGTCCAATCGACGTTTTATCACCGTTAGTGAGATCAAATGATTTTTTTTATAACGCTCAGCTGGAACGCGTGGTGCATTATGGTCCGAGAATGCTGATGTTTGCAACATAAACATTTTGTATTCCTAATTTAGGCTATAACATGCAGAACGTGTGGCCTTAAGCTCTTTGTTTGTTTTTATAGGGGACCAGAATTGGTTGCCATCAACTTGTTCATCCAATGTGATGTTACACTGTTTTAATCGCCGAGTCAATATGACGACGTAACAGGGGAGCAAATCTACCTGAAATTTTCCAATTTTGAAACATGCTCGGGTAATGGCAGTTTTTTTATTTACTTGGGAATATGGAATGCCATTTCCTCATTGTTTTAATAAGCAATAACGGCATGTTGGTAAACAAGTTAACTTGAAATCGACATCGTTTCACCTCACGTTCAAATTTTGAGTTACGAGCGTTATCACCTGTGTTTCGTTCTCATTTCATTTCAGATGTAAATGATAATGGGAATGTGAACACGTTTACATGTAGACTTTTAGTTACGAGCATGCCTTACTTGGATAGACGTAACTCTTGCTTGACATAGCATGATTTGACTTGAGTAAACGTCAAGTCAAGGTAGATAAACAGGTTTACATGCATGTCTTGCTTTGAAAAGCTATCTACAGTGACACCAAGAAGTTGGCAATGGGTTTTTGTCGTGATTAACGTAAAGAAAATTGCAAAAAATAAAAAGTGAAATATATATTTTGTTTAAAGAAAGAAAGGACATATTGTTCTTCATTTTGTTATACATTTTTGTATTCTACTAGTAGTCTTTCTCAAACTTGGTGCTTTGGTTTGGATGAAATTAGACGAGACGACTCCTCTAAGGGAGGTTTAACATGTTTGCCAATAATTCTTTGGCTTGAAATTTTCGTTTTTATGTGTTTAATTAAATACTGCTTATTAAAACTACTTCAAAGGTTGAGACAGGTTGTACTGCAGCATGGCATACAAAATGTCGATTTCACTTTTTATTTATTGCAATTTTTGGCACCGTTATTCAGAAAAAAACCACTTATTGCCAACATTTTGAGTGCCACTGTGTAAGTATGTATGCAAACGTTGTCCATTCTTCTACATGTCACAGTACGGTAGCGCCCCCTGGGATTTGCATGAATCCAGCTTTTTTTCCATTCGACTTCTTGGCTTTAAATATAGGGCTGATTATTGCCTCGTTGATTGACTTAAACGAAAGCTCACCGCTGACCTATATTTTTCAAAATAGAAAATTGAAAATTTAATGCCACTTTTCCACTCTCAACTAATTGCTGCCAAACAGCAGGCGTATTCGCCATATTTTTATTGGATATTTTTTTATATCGTCGATCTGATTTTTCTCCTTTCAACTCCGTTCGAGTTGAGCAATGTTTGATATCATTCCGGTTGATATCCATTTTATGAAGCAATTTTTTCCCGTCGCATTCGGAGGTTGAAGACCTCTAGGAATGAGAGTGAAAGGCAACGTGGCCGCCGAATGGGGAAAAATATTTGGATGGAAAGTTGGTTTTTCATAAGCCAGTAGCCCGAAGTGCATCTGTTTGCTCTGATTTTGGTTTTCTGTCGCCAGGCGCGCCACGTGATAAATGTAAAGATGCCAGGCGACATGTTTTTCCGGAGATTTGATAAGAAAATTGATCGCTCCACCGTCGCAATTGATTTAGCCGAGGTATTATGCGAATATGGGGCTCGCGACTGCAACGCCCACTTGATTTTGTGGAAAGCATAAAAACCCTAATCGGGAGCCCATATTTGGACGCGCGTTTGGGAAATATTATAACGAATGGGGCTGACGAAAATAGCGCCTTCGTCGACTATTTAATTAAAGGGATATGGTGGCCCTTTTGCACCGTTTCGTCTTGGAATTGAAGTCGCAGCGCCGCTGTTGATTTATTTTTATTTTTTCCTTTCTTCGCGAGTATGAAATGGCGAAAAACCGCAATGCGACAACGACAAACGCAACTTTGTTTCGAGAGCAACATTGAATCGAATGCTTACTGAACATGACGTTTCCTCGCATGCTTGGCACATGTTGGTGCTCATTTGAACCTCAAAAACTCTTTGAAGTAGTTTTGCGAGCTAAGCGTGACAATCATGCGGTCTACCAATCATGGAAAAGTAATGAATGACACTCAGCTCATAAGGTCATGGAAAAGTTCTGAAATAAAAGAGTTTTTCCATTTTGTTTCCTGGAAAATCCTGCGAGGAGTTAACGAAATCAAGAGTCCAGCAAGGTGCATGCTTCTGGAAAATCATTGATTTGGGGTGACCGTTGACCGCCCCAGACAGGGTTGGACTGTCGGTCCAGAGCTGGGAAAATGTCTTTTGGGCTCAGATGGTCGTTCAGACAGTTTCCACTGCAACAAACAACGCTGTTGGCATGAAAATATGAGGGGAAACAGCCCGCAAATCCATCGGAAAGTTTCCAAATTTTTGCGAAAATATTCAACGTCACATCGGTTTTACGTGCTGTCGTTAATTAACCAAAGTAAGCAATCTCGCTAAACATCAATGCACGGTTAATTTAAAATGGCTGACGTAATTATGATCCAAATTAATTGGAGTAAAATTGGCGTTTAAAATCATTTGAAATTGTAGGTGTCTATAAATAGACTAGTTTTCTAAACAGCTTCAGCTTATTTTCGTTCGAGACTCGATGGGGAATGCCGTAAAACAATAAAATTGAAAGTCGCTATTTTCGATTCGAAAACTGTGTCAACATGCAGATATAACAATGTCCTCAAATTAACTATTCATATTTATGCAAGAAATCGGCTCGCGCTGCCTAATCAAAATTGTTCGGGGGTCATTGCCCGAGCAGTCATGTGACCCCATAAGCGAATGGAGCTTTTTTGCCATTTATTTATGTTGTTGTTTGCTGTATGGGCAACATTACCGGGTATGTGTTAATATATTCATCTAAGAATATTAGCTGACTACTGGCGTGCAAAAAAGCCGCTAATTGAAAAAACGGACCGAAAATACTGGAGAGCCAGACGTCAGCACAGCGAAGTTATTTCCATTTTTTTTACCGTAAATGGCCCGTTTTGCGAGTTTGACTAGCCCAAGCAACTTTTGTATGAATCATTTAATGCATCGCCATTCGTTGGTGTAAATACATTATTGGGTATCGGAAATGTGCCCCAACTGAGCATAACGTTTATCTTATTCCTGTCTGGATTGGGACTGTCGGAGCATCCTATAGTTTCGTTTACATGTCCCAGGTAGCGCTGCATGACTTCTCAACTGGGCTGTATATTCCTACACATATTTTGACTTTAACATCCGTTAGTTTGACGATACGTTAATGTTCTATTCATTGAATTGCCAACAAGAGTTTTAACTAACATGGTGACAGTGTTTTATGCTTAATTGGTTAGGATCCTTAGTGACCCATAGGCATACAGTGGTAATCAATAACTAATCATTGTGATACTTACTGGTTTCAAGCCCACGTGCACCAATTTTTTTCAATTTTAAGTGTTTTGACATTTTTTGCAGACTCATGTAAAATGGAGAACCTACAAACCTTGGATCCGAGGAAGCAAGAACTTCTGGAAGCCAGGATTCTAGGGCCGAGCAGGGTAAGTGGTTTTTTAAAATTCTGTTGAAAATAATTTTCGGGTTTTACCGGTATCCATGGTTCCGCCGCCTAAATTGCATGGCCAATTTACGTGTAAGTACTGCTGGAAATTGGAATGCTGTGAAATACATGTACGAGAGAAAGCGCTTAACTGGGAGTTCCAACATGGCGCTCAGGAAGCTTCTATTCGGCATCACTTCCTTGACATTCACCTTTGTAACTTCTGCCAAAATACCGAACTCGGTACTTCCTTTTCTTTTTCCTAAATTAAGATAGTAACAATAATGACGAAATGCGACCATTGGAAAAGCAAATAACACATTTCCTCCTTTGGCTATCTTAGCATCTTGTTTATCTTCGCGTATCTCTAGTTACAATCTTTGTTCATAAGGCAAAAATGCATCGCATTCCACATTGATAAATGCGAACTTCCAATGGTGAAAAAAATGAAATATAGGGGAGGGGGAATTAATTGACGAAAGTTGAATTCGTATAAATGTTGCGTGTGTGTCCTGAAAGTTGTTTGACTTATTTAAAAAAAAATCGACTTTTAGAATGAAATCATAAATGGTGAAGTTTTAGCTTATTTAGCGAATGATATGGGGAATAATGCCCTAGTCGAGATATTTTCCAAAACTGGGTCACAAATGCAGAAATGATCATCATTCCCACCCCCCGCGAGGATGACACAATACTTGAACGCCCCCTTTGATGCTATGCAAACTAGAGCCAAGTGATCCTCGTTTTCGGCAATTAAGATTCTCGGTCTGACTGCGTTTCGGATGTCCGGAGATGTTGTTATTTGGCACTCGGTGATCTCTTCCGAAAACTGGGTCGAATACCTTCGATGTCCGAAATAATCCGCTGCTCGTCGCTGACCCTCGCGTTTATTTGGAACGTTACTCAGTCGCAATCCCCATATCCGATCTGGTAATGTCGCCCGGTTTGATATGGTTATTGTTGTTTGGCAATGTGTCGGAGGTGACTGTGGCGAGCATCGTTCGGCATATCAGCTCCGCTCGGTGAATCTGTTTCTGTGCAATCATGCTAGGTGGGAAATGGTGAATGAATGCTCGCGAGATGTCGCTCGCTGACGACGCTGTTTTCCTTTCAATCTTTTGCTTCTATCTCTCCTGTATCACCCTCCTCTCCGCGAATCTCCCCATAGCCGAAGCATAAGGTTTTGCCTCGTAACATTCGGCTGCACACTCGGGCATTATTTGGCACACACGCAGGACGTTTTCCATGAAAAATCGGCGCCGCGGCCGCGCTAGCCGAAATTGCGAAAATTTGTGTAAAATGAAGCCAGGTTGTGGTTGCCTATCCAATGTGGCTAATTCTGGTACGTATCAGTGCTACGATTGGACGGGATTGGGGCAAGAAATAGCGGCGATTGCTGGGGAAAACATTTAAGCCTAATTATGAGGATTGGGTGGCTGTTCGTACACACATACACGCATAACTGTGGTCTCATCACACTGGGAATAACGTCTTGAAGGCCATTTTGAATAGCAGATCTGTGACCCCTTTCGCGGAGCCGATCGCCCCTTTTTGCTACAGTTTTCAATTCGCCTTTCACTCTGGTCGCAACTTGCACCGTTTGCACTTTTTCTGCCATAATCGTGCCAATTATCGCGAGTACTTGACCCCGCATTAATTGAAATCAAGCCCCGTCCTCCTGGACGAGCACCCAACAATGTGCATTGTTACTGCTTCCAAAGCCACCCAAAATTGTCGAAAATTTTCGCAGCACTGATTGCTGTCACAGGTAGAGTGGATACTTATTTATTTGCTGGTTTTCTTTTTACGGAATTTTTGCGATGGGGCTTTAAAAATCACGACGTTATGGGTGTGAATCAGTCCGCATCAGGTGAAGCTTGTCTGTATGTGTAAACCAAAGGGAACGTTTTGGTATGATTTCTATTTTGTTGTTATTTTTTGATACGTCTTGATTTCAGTCCACTAGTAAATTTTAATTTGCAGTTATCAATCATGTTTCTTGCTCGCCATAGTTGTAATTTAGAGGATGGTAAATAATTTCTACCCACTGGTCAGTAAGACCTACAGTGTATGCAATTTAGACTGGCCAGCATGTTCAGCCAAATCATCCCAGTATATCCACTACGTCATAGAGATATCTCTGTGTATATTCTGATTGAATTTGGATGATGCCTAATGGGTCCTGCTAACAAAAGTTTCATTTTCACTGGTGGAAATGATGGTTATTTTTTCGCCACATCCACAGGCTTATAACATTGAACATGTACGTACTATAGCTGAGCATTGAAAGCACTGTGGTTCAACATGGCATCTTCAATATCAGTAGCTTGATAAATATGCTGTTATATGTTGGATAGTCAAATCGTGCTTATCTGAGTCGGCGGAAATTCAGATTAATCACTATTTCCGTGGCTATTTTGTGTAAGAGTTCAGCTTTGAAATTCTTATGATAAAACCTGTGATGCCGGGCACAGGGCCATGCAACGATTTAGAACAAATGGCAAGTTTGAGTTAAGCGTTTTCAAGCACTTAATAATACATGGATGTCTTTTTTCCAGAGTCAACCTCTAGTATCCACACATAGTATACCTGGCAGCAACAATGCCAGTGCCAACCAAAGTCAGAGCCAGGACTCCAATATGAGCAATGCCAGTTTTAGTTCCTCACATAGTGATAAAGATCCAGACGTAAAGACCCCTTCAATTTTCAATTGGTTTAATTCTTACCATTCACTAATTGATATGATGTTCTTGAATTTTGCATGTGCAGACTCCTGAAAAACAGGTGCCAAGAACTCCAACAGGGTCAGAGAGGAAAAGAAAACGGAAAGAAGATAGTGGTGGGGGTACGTTTACATGCTGAAATTTGCAGGCATATTTGTTATGTAGCATCCATTAAGCAAAGGTTGAAGCTTATCAAATGTTTTTTTAAGGGAAAGGGGGTCGAGGTGACGGAGGACGTAAAATAAATGAATATTTTAAGGTAAGTGCATTATGGAATTGGAAGTTTAATGCGAGGTTATTTTTATTCCGCTAAAATTTCGATATTGCTTTTACAGCACCAATCTAATAGCCCTGTAAGGCTTGGTGGGGCCAAATCTCCTTCTCCGCAAGCTTATAACCCAGTAAGTGCATCTATATTTTAATTGTAATTATTATTGACTGTGGGGTGCATGAGTCAAATTCTCTGTGTACGATGTTCAACGATGGTCGCTGTTAGACATTGGAAAAAGGTAGCAAAGCCATTGGACAACTCCATGGCTGATCAACTTCGCCAACAATAATATTTTGTTGATCACAAGCAGTGAAGGCTTGACTTGTGCAACAAATTACTATGTCTTTTCCGTGCTTGGTCCATGTCTAAACATCACCTTGTCTACGAGTTATTGCTGTCTGGTTTGTCGTGAGGTAAATCATTGAGAAATACACCTGGAGATCATGGACTTCGATTTCCACTAATTGTTGCTTTAAATTTCTTCCGTAATTATTTGTGCAGCCGTATGTTTTCCGTATCCTTAAACCCTATGCCATTCTCAACCCTTTGATTTGTTTGACTTGCACGCCTAGTTTAGTAGCTTTGTGTGATGAATGTCAAATTTAGATGCTGTATTTTAATTGCTCCTCTGTACCATTTGTGCATGTCTGATTGTCTCAGATAGTGTATGCCATCTCCTGTGTGTAAAGATTTTCAAAGAAGAACCAATAACTTTCGATTGGTTTAATTGTCCTTTTCTTATGCTATATCTTACATCCTTTAAGTCTTAGACATTGTTTGTACACAATCTCAACATCGGTAAATGTTCAGTTATAGAGATGTACAATGTAGCAGTTTTAGGTGGTTGCAATGAGCAATGTGGCATTCGTTGGTATGCAATTTTTGTTTTTTGCTTACTGTAAGGGGATGGTAAAGTGATAGGCTACTGCATTATTTTTGAAAGCTTACGACCTTTATTTACTTACGATCATGACAAATTCTGTTGAAGCCTAGTTTTGTTCAGATTTTTGTCAACTCCGATCTGAAATCAGAAACAAGGAATTCTGAAGAACTGTGTTTAGATATTGCATACAGTAAATTTATTTTACCATGCCCTTCAGATAAACCAAGTTCAACCATAACACTTAGATTGTCTTGAGGCTTTTTTGTTTTCCATACTGGTTTAAAGTCGGGAAATATACGGGTATTATGTTGTTGTGCAATCCTATCCATCTTTGTGGTGCTGTCATACAATGTTGGTTACAGACGTTTAAACTTACAAAAATCAAAAACTGTCTTCTAGCCTATTGACATCATGTAAAATCATACTCGAATTTCATTTCATTGTACGATCACTGTATAGGTCATTAATTGCCCAACTTCATTGGTCTTTCCAACTTAGACCTACACTGGGTTCAAATTAAATTTGTGCAAGATTTAATTTCGTGGAAGAAAAGGAAATTACTGTTCATCTGTGCATCGAAGCCATCATTCTCATCATTTCATCTTCGTGCATTTTCTAAATTTCTCTTTTGTTCCCATTTTTAGGCACTTAATGGGCACGAGCTTATTATGCGCATGTACAACGGTTCGGGCATTCCAATGGCAAGTAGATTTCATTCTAAACGTGGTTAAGTCTGAGAATAAGTAGCCATTGAAATGCAAGCGCAATTCTTGTAGTCGTCAATTTTAAAACTGGAAACACTTGGGATTTGTTCATTATGACTACTTCTTCATTAATGACATGATATGATCAAATGAACATTTCTTATTTTGTTTACAAGTTTGGCACAAGACATCACATTACATGCTTATGGTAGAGTAATGTAATTCAATATGCCTCAACACTTAGCTTTGTTGCACAGAAGTTATGACGCAAAATTCCACAAAATATGTATCTATGCACAGTTGTGGAACATATGGAAAACAAACTAAGCCATAGCCTTGCCCACAATCAAACGATTTTTCAGGGATTTAAATTTCGTACCAATCTAAGTTGGTGTTGGACTATTTCAAAGCTTTTGATGGTGTGTCACATGGGAATGATTTTATTAGACGTCAGTTACAGTTTAGTCACAAATAAATGATTAATACATTATTGCTTCAAAAACTAAATTTAGCCAAGTTATTACCACATATTGCAAGCTGGGCAAAATCGACCCATCTTGCAAGAATTTGAGACTTTACAATCATATCTGCATACTTTTCATCTCTTGCTAGCTATGGACAGTGAGACACTTCACTGAAAGTGTGCTCCTTGAAGACAAAACCAGTTCATGTTGCCAATGACCATATAACTTTATCTGTAACTGATTGTCTTTATGCCTTTTGCATCAAAACGATGACAAAATGCCAATTATTAGAAATGATTGTTATAAGTGAATTTTGCATAGTAACAATAAATTTATCACAAATTGTGATAATTCATCATGTTTCCTTGCAACTTTTAAGTTAGCTTAGTCGTGTTGCATTATGAGATGGGGAACTTCTGGGGCTAGTCTCATCAAACTGGAATTGGAACTTTTAAGCATCATATAACCAGCCCAACAGAATCTCCAATCTCATAATGCAACACGTATGCAGACTGCAAGGATGCATGGAAACGTGAATTATATATACAAATTTGTATCAGGTACCTGAAAATTGACATGAACCATATCCATTATGGTTGGAACTATGGTATTGCTAATTAATTGATTTGTATATTTTCAATGCAATGTTTTGCACTGAAATGGTTATTCTTCGCAGAAAGTGGCTCTTTATTTTGCATAGGCAATGCTCAGCATTTTTTAAACAAATAGAAAGACACGAGTTATTAATTCAGGGCTTTCAAATTGTGTGATAATGCTAAAGAGGTTAAAAACGTGATTTATTTACTTGACAGACGATTGAAATTACTTCAACTAATATACCGGTAATTTAAAAATATTTGCTCCGGGGGATTACTCCTGGCAAATTCTTTCTGCAGAGAATGTCGGAGAAATTGAGATTACTATAATTTTTAAAATAACTTTATTAATTGGAGAAAAATCATTAATGTTGCTAAACAAGTTTTTGTATTTAAAGGCTAAACTAGTCATTTGTGGATTATTTCCTATTCAGTAACCATGATTTTTATAAGGAAACTCGCTAGAAATCTAGGGTATCCAGTGGAGTTTTTTCAACAAAAAACCATTTCACCTATGACATTTTCCTACCATTCAAAAATCTGCCGTTTTTGGTGTTCATCCATTAAAATGTGATATGCATGTCTGCCAATCCACAAATTGTGTCCACAAATGATAATTGTGGCATTGACATATGGTCGCCCTAAAGTGCTATCAAAATAATATTTTGAATTGTCATACTCTGCATTCGACCTCGATTATTAAATTGTATTTAGTTTACAATTTATTCGTTACGCAAAAACCATGAAAATGCAAATTATTATACATCTGATTTTGGAATCGTCTATGCTATACACTTATTAGATAAATACAACTAGTGTTTTAAAATTGTTTAAGACTTAGTTAAACGTGCAACATAATATTATACTACAAGATGTCTTTCAATTCTAGAATTTGTTTTACTTTATTTCTACAGTACCGTGAACCCCAGTCACCTCAGAACATCATAAGTTCTCCTCAGAATAGTGTTATTGGTTCTGAATATGGCACGTACATGCAGCCGCCACGGCCTCAACTGGCAACCTGTAGTAAATTTATCCAGGTAACTTTGTTATAGAATCACAATTATCTCTGAAATGTTTACAAGTCATTATAATTACATTTTATTTTTGAAGACTGATTTAACGATTCAAAGGATCAAAGAACTAGAAAGTAAATCTGCATCAGATTTAGAAATGAGGGATAATAAAATAGATGAATTACAAAGGGTTAGTCTTTGCAGCACATTTAATAGATCAATTGGAGTTTTATCCTTTGTTGTAATACTAATCTTTCTTCAATTTGTAGTCCAGCGAAGAGTTAAGAAGGCAGTTACAGGCACAACAAAAATTAATAGAACAACATAAAGACAACATGCAAAAATGTATAGACGTTGTGAAAAAGTTATTAATAGAAAAGGTAAGTGGTGATATCATTTTTAGCATTGTTTGTTTGACATAGTTTAAGAGTGCATTTATTAGCACCTTTAATTCATAGTGTTCCCATTAACCAATCAGTTGTCAACAGTTGGCCAAACATTATGCGGCAGGCTTACCAAAAGTCAACTTTATTAACTGCATTTCTTTCATATTTTAGTCATCAATGGAAAAGAAAGCTTCGAGGCAAAAATGTATGCAAAACAGGCTAAGGCTTGGTCAGTTCATAACTCAGCGACAAGGAGCTAGTTTTGTTGAAAACTGGGTGGATGGTTATGCATTTACTGAGCTGCTAAAGTTAGTGTTTCTTTGATCTGTGATCTGTGTTTTTATTGTGGTTTCCCATTTGCAATGTGACAATTGTTGAATTGGGATATCTTAAAGGAAACAAGAGGAGCTGTCTTCGGAGCGTGAAGAAATAGACCGGCAGAGGAAATTACTGGGAAAAAGAAAACCCACTACTGCACAGCTCAAGAATAAAGCTGGTAACGGTAATGTGGGGACCAATATGACTAATGGAACGGATTTTGCCAAAGCCGAAGCTCCTAAAGAGTATGTCAAGTTTTATCACCTAATGTCTGATTTTCAGTTTTCTATTGATTTGTTAATCTCTCAGTACAAAGTATTGAAGAAGTTGTGATAAGCTTTGTTCAGTTTTTTATATTTTGACACCAAAACTAACACATTAATGATATTTGCTGTTGAGGGAAAGTCATAAACATAAAAATGTCGTGTCACTATAATTTAAAAAAGATTTTGTTGGCCACTTCAGTAGATGCGTTGTTGTAGCAGTAGATCTTCAAGTTAATTTTGTTTTTCATATCAATAGAAGCTTGAATTTACAAGAGTTTTATGAGCAAGATGAGATTTTAAAATTGAGGCAAAATGCTCTGAAAAAAGAAGATGCTGATGTTCAGTTAGAAATGGAGAAGCTGGAAAGGGAAAGAAATCTCCACATTAGAGAACTAAAACGTATACATAATGAAGATCAATCACGGTATTGTCGACTAAACACGAATTCACGGTAAATTTTCATCAAGTATCTTTTTGACTATTCTGTGTAATGCGAACTTCATTGATTTTGTTATTGAATTCTTTTATAGGTTTAACAATCACCCAACGCTAAATGATAGGTATCTTTTGCTACAGCTTCTAGGGAAGGGTGGATTCAGTGAAGTTCATAAGGTACGTTATAAGCTTTTCAGGGAAGTTTCTCATAGGTGATCATGTTGACATTGTTTATTTTAAAGTTGTATAATGTGAAAAGCAGCAGTCGTTCATTAAACTTGGGTAGCCTTCTCATTTTCTGAATTTTCATTTCAGGCTTTTGATTTAAAAGAGCAGCGATACGTAGCCTGTAAAATTCATCAGTTAAATAAAGACTGGAAAGACGATAAAAAAGCCAATTATATAAAGTAAGGGGACTGACAGTCTGACACCAAAATGCAAATAGGTCTTGATTTCCTTTTGAGTAACTGACTTGATTTCTTGCAGGCACGCGTTACGAGAGTATAATATTCACAAGTCTTTGAACCACCCTCGAGTAGTCCAACTGTATGATGTCTTTGAGATCGATGCAAATTCGTAAGTGACGTGATAGATTATTGTCTTTGGTAATACTTAACTATTGCGCATCTTTTTTACTGTCTTTTTTGGTTTCCTTAAAGATTTTGCACGGTTCTCGAATATTGTGATGGCCATGACCTGGACTTCTACCTCAAGCAGCACAAGTCAATTCCTGAGAGAGAAGCCCGCTCAATTGTGATGCAGGTGGTTAGCGCTCTCAAGTATTTAAACGAGATCAAGCCTCCAGTCATTCATTATGATCTTAAGCCAGGTTAGCTTATTCGTTAACTGCTCTCACTGAATAATGTTGTCACAATGGTCTGGTTAATCTTACGATTATTAACCATCATATTTTATATGCCACAGGAAATATCCTGTTATGTGGTGGTACTGTCTGCGGTGAAATAAAAATAACGGACTTTGGGTTAAGCAAAATCATGGACGAGGAGAATTACAGCCCCGAGCATGGCATGGATTTAACCTCACAAGGAGCTGGAACCTATTGGTGAGTTGACATTAATTCTCTTCTGCTGTCAATTTAATTGCTTTTGTGGGTGCGCTGTTATTCTGATGGGAGAAAATGCACTTTTTATATAACATTTTAGGTACTTGCCACCTGAGTGCTTTGTGGTTGGCAAAACTCCCCCTAAGATCTCATCCAAAGTTGATGTATGGAGTGTCGGTGTCATATTTTATCAGTGCCTCTATGGCAAAAAAGTTAGTAGCGCTTCACATGATTACAGAATTTATTGCTGGCTGCTACCAGGCATTCACAATCGATTACTTGCAGCCCTTTGGCCACAATCAGTCACAGGCCACTATCCTAGAAGAAAACATAATCTTAAAGGCCACTGATGTGGAATTTCCTCCTAAACCAGCTGTTAGCACAGAAGCAAAGGTACTGTTATTGTTGCACGTTCGGTGTTGATATTGTCTTGTGTGAAGCCTGTTCCCATGGAAACCCATGTTATCAATGCCTTTCATGAAATGAATTGTACTGTTGCGATTCAACATGTTGCCTTAAGGAGGTAAATCAAGTAAAGTAGTAAATTTCATGCATTGGTTGCCGTGTTAATGAGGTGGAATACCCTCTGGGAAAGTAGCTGCCCAAGGCCCGAGACACGCCTATTGCTTTTGCAAATCTCAGTTTAGTCGACATTCTATCTTTTTAATTATGGGTTAAATGTTCCGCTGCTAGCAGAAGATCTTCGTACTTACTAAAAGTTTTTTTTATCTCTGTTTTAGGCCTTTATCCGTCGTTGCCTACAATACAGGAAGGAGGATCGCGTGGATGTTCTTACGCTAGCGAGTGACGAATATCTAAAGCCCTCCAGTGCTAAACATGGACGTCAGGCCCCTGCTAGCACGTCGAATGCGGGTGGGCCACTGTACACTTTGTCATAGTGTCGGGCACATTCTCTGCTACAGGCTGTGGCAATTCCTTAATACCTGTTCACGTATGTCGTTGAACTGTCTTCGGTGCAACTTCCACGACTCCTCTATCCGCGTGGCGCCATCTCAACTCTCTAACTTTGCACTCGCCTTCCAGCGCCTGTCGATGACCCCACCGTCACTCCGGCTGCCCCCGAGCGGGCAAGAGTGGCGCACTGTGGCGTCCTTGAAGTCGTACTCTGCATCCTGGAGTCCAGTGGCACGTATGTGTAAATATATCTATGTATAGCAGCATCTCCTCTTCTCTTTTTCGGTTGTACCAAGCAGCCGCTTCGTGGCGGCTCTCGCACGTTGTTCTGTCGCCTTTCTTCATATTTTCCCAGCTTACTTCGAGGAAACGGCAGAAGCCAAATCTTTGCACAGAAGCTCGTGGCATTAACAATAGGCTTTGTAATGCCCGTTAAATTGAACCGGTGGTTTATTTGACTGAGGGCTTTATGTTGCTCTATTTAAGTAACCTTGGAAGTCTGAGGCAGTTGCGCAGACATTCTTGGCTCGCGCAGTCATTTTCAATCCGAAATTTTAGACCAGACATTTTAAGACTTCCTTCACTGTTGGCACGTGTTTTTATTTGTATATCTGGTCAGCACATTATTTGAAAGTTATTAATACAGGAACAGGGTGAGATAGTGTTTATCTTAAATTACATAAATTCATGTCGTGTCGATGGAATGGTATAGAATTTTAGGTATGGCGAAGGTTTTGATTGTGTTTTGCAGTTGATCGCGGAATCACGATAGAGGGATGTGATTAGACATTTCTCAGTCGATTTTTAATTAACAACTAGAAAGTTTTAAGGAAAAAAAAAAGGAATTTATCAGCTTTTGAATTAAA
>JAQFYZ010002395.1:0-17246 GCA_034695085.1 Cylindroiulus punctatus
GAAGCATTTTTTAACCCTCGGTTCGCTTCTACAGAGGGGCGTCCATCGAGGATTTAATTGGCCAATTAGCCTTAACAGGACCAGAAACCAGGGCTTTTCTGCTGATCGATGAAGACTTCATTGGTCGGCACTTTGAGTCTTTCATGCTGATGATGCGGGATAACAATTGTCTAACAATTAAATTGGCCATCATTTCTTCATGGGCATGATGGACGATGGACTATTCTCAAATGGCTCTGAAGCTTACCGTGACAGCCGTACCAGAGTTTGAGCAGCACTTTGAGTCTTTGATGCAGGCTAACAATTGGCCATGATGTCTCGATGGACTATGTAATATTCTCAAATGGCTCTGAAGCTTACCGTGACAGCCGTAGCAGAGTTTGAGCAGTTCTGGGAGTCTCGTCTAATGCCGTTCTTTGCGTAATTTCAGCACGTCCGCGGCGTTCTACGATGAATTCGGACACCAAGAACAAGCGGAAAAGAACGCCGAATTACACGTCGCAAGAGAAGGACCTGCTCATCTACCTGGCGCTCAAGTACAAGACCATCATCGAGAACAAGAAGACGGACGCCGTGACCTGCGCGGAGAAGGAGCACGCGTGGAAGTCGCTGACCAACGAGTTCAACGCCAACTCCACGGTGTACCGAGAGTGGGTCAACTTGAGGACGGCCTACGACAACCTGAAGCGCTGCGCCAAGAAGAAGGCTTCGGCCGAGCCGGACAGCAACAACGGCGAAGACAACTTCCTGGCCTTGCTGGGCAAGACGGCCGTGCCGCTGCCCAACCAGTTCGACTCGGACGCCAAGTACGACGACGACCAGTTCCGCGGAGGTACGGCATGCTTGGCGGATATTGTCGGAACATGGGTCGACGACATTCAGTAGACACTCGTGGGGATGTTGGGAGAAGTTAACATTTTGAATGGGGGGATTTTCGCCAATTTTCACACTTTTTTTTCGTTACGTCTTGCAGACGATGCGAAGGATGGCACCGAGGAGAACGGCAAGGACCACCAGGGCAGCCCGCCGTACTTCATGCCGTTGGAGTCGTCGCTGGAGATCGGCGAGGGCCAGGCCACGTACTGCGAGATGACCGGCTCCGGCGGGGATGCCGAGCAAAACGAACAGCAGGCGTCGCACTCGAGGGCGGTGTTTCCACCCCAGGTATGCCCAGCTTTAGCGCGTTCGCCTTGTACGAGGAGCGAGCATCGGGGGTGAAAGCCACGCGGGTTGGTCGGTATGCTTCGGGTCGCTATCGAAGATGTAAAAATGTTCAAAAGTGCATGAATCGTTCTTGTTCGTCCAATGAATTTCACGAAGATACACGTACTGTACATCCTCGCCAGCTAACGCGTCCTCTAGGAGCGATGCTCGCTCCTCGCAACCCGCTCCACCACCGGAACCCTTTCTTAAGTGCACCAAATCTTTCTTCCCAGAAGCCAGCGCCGCTACTTCAGACGCCCGTCGACGAGGCCCGGTCGAACCTGCGAGGACGGATGAAATGGCAGTGCCGGCGAAGGCCCCTGGCGCCGCCCGCGGCCGGCAACCCCTCGGGCGGCGAGCAGCAAATGGCGATCAAGGAGTATGCCAACCAGAAGCGGATGTACTACGGGGAGCTGCTCAAGTGCCTGAGGGCGGACGAGGCACGCAAGGTGGCCGAGGAGGAGCGGAGGAAAGAGGTACATGCGGGGGCCATGGAGTTGTTGAAGGCCAAAACGGAGTATTACAAATTGGCCTGTTTTCAAAAATGAGCGCGCTTACCGTCGTTCCGTGCTCCGGGAAGTCCCGATCCGGAGGATGCCGTCATCTATGCTTCTCCCTCATTGGTGCGGCAAAATCCGAGACTCGCGCCAGGCTCGAGGCCTGGATGAATGGCACGATTGAAGAGATCTGCAAAAATAACTGGGATGGCCGAGTGAAATTTTAACGGTTTGCGGTGATGGCTTTCTGGAATGGCAAGACGGGGAATACTAGGATGGATCTTCGTGAATTTTATTCACGAGCGAGAACGATTTGCGCACGGGATAATTTCGAATTTTGGTTCTGTGTATTCGAAACATGCCAGTCATGCCCGAGTGTGCGCGCAGGAAGATGCGTATGATTTAGTATTCTCACTTTTGCTCATTGTTTACGAGAAAGCCACTTTGGAAAATATTTTATCACGATTCTGCGTGACAGTCGTTAAATCCGTACAATTAGAATGAAAGCCCGCGGTATTTTAGTTTTCGACCACGATCTCACGTACAAGAACCACATGGTCACATATTTCCCTAATGCTTGCGAGAGAAGCATCAATGACTACATCCTTATCGAAATGCTGCGAGGAGTGCCGAAGTTTCATCGACTGTTTCATAACAGTTTCAGCATTAGTACCGTTCCTGCCATGTACATAATTTCATTCCCGATCGTACCGAGGATCATCACCATGCCAGAAAACAACTCGATCTCTATCATCACGGGTGTGATAAAAACAGCACCCGATGAAGCCGTTTGGTCGGCGAAACGTCGTGCAAATTTGAATTGCATATTGGCCGTGTTAAGTGAAGTTATTTCGACAGAAAACAACTCGCAATCTTGTCAGTCAAGCTTTTTTCAACGGTTGTTTCCAATGTCCGATCTTGTAAATACTGTAAATAAAGTCGTGTACGTTCGATTTTGGGTGTCATCGTGGTCTATAGAAGAGAATGGTCATTCGGTTGTTACATCTATCGCTAAAGGCTGTCCGGTAATACTGAGCAGAATGTTGGAACGTTGGTGGAATGTGGCCGAGGTCTATAGAAACTGGTCATTCAGCTTTTCCCTTCGCTGCAGCGGCTTTTCGATTTTTGGGACTCGCTCAAGAATTGGTACTCGTGGTTTGGTACTCGAACGAAGGGCGACTCGGGATGACCATGTTGACACAGCCTCTTAGCGGCGCAGCTACCACCTGGCAATGGAGTTTAGGTCTAGGTGAGGAGCGCAAGCTGAATGACCACATTCTTCTATAGACCACGGTGTACTTCGCGTAAGTGTGGAATATTAAAAAAGAATTGGAAATATTGTGGGGAAAAAAGTTTCTGACCGACCTATATGGGGGTGTATGGAAATTTGGCGGTGCGAATTTAAACATGGCAAATGTCAGGGAAGACTTATTGAAATTTGGGAATGTCCATCAAGTAAGAAGATGGCGACATTGAATTCCGGGCTGGATAGGATATGTTGAAACCATCTTTCAGCGTACTGAAGTTGCCCACCTTTGTGTCTTTCAGCTGATCATGCGCTGCGTAAACGCCAGTTCGGACAACAAGTACAAGCGGAAGAGGACACCGAACTACACGTCCGCCGAGAAGGACCTCCTCATCTGCCTGGCGCTCAAGTACAAGAACATCATCGAGAACAAGAAAACCGACGCGGTGACCAGTGCTGCCAAGGACCGCGCGTGGAAGTCCCTGGCCAGCGAGTTCAACGCAAACTCCGCCTTCTACCACCGCGAGGCGGTCAACCTGCGAACGGCGTACGACACCCTGAAGCGCTGCGCCAGGAAAAAGGCCGCGGCGGAACCGGACAGTGTCAACGGCGAGGAAAATTTCCTGGCCCTTCTTGGAAAGACGGACGTCCTGCTGCCCAGTCAGTTTGAATCCGATGGGAAATACGACGACGAGCACCTCCGTACGGGCACGTGATTGTTTCGCAGAATTTCCTAGGAATTCTTGACCTCCAAATCGAATTAATCTTGGTTTTTGTCTTGCAGACGATACGAAGGATGGTGCCGAGAACGACAAGGAACTGTCGGGCAGCCCGCCCTACTGCATGCCCTTGGAGTCGTCGCTCGAAATCGGGGAAGCGCAAGGGCCCTATTGTGAAACCGGCGGGGACGGTGAGCTGATGGATCAGGCTCTGCATTCGAGATTAACACATTCCCAGGTCCGGTTTATACGCCAGAAATGTTCCGGTAAACTTCGAAAAGCTACTAATCTAGAATTTCTTTCAGGAGTTGCACCAGCACCAGTCGCCTCTCGACGAGGTGAGGTCCAGCATGAGGCCGAAGGTGAAGTGGCAGTGTCGGAGCAGGCAGACAGTCCCCGCGCCTGGCAACGTGCCGGACGGCGAGACGCAAGTGGTCATCAAAGACTACGCCACCCAGAAGAGGCTATACTACGCCGAATTACTGGAATGCCTTAAAATGGACGAAGTGCGCAAAAACGCCGAGGAAGAACGAAAGAAAACATTGCACGCTGCCCTTTTGGAGCTGCTGAGAGCAAAAACCGAGTACTACACATCGGCCACGTTGCCAAAATAGCTCGGCCCATCGATGCGATCGACATCAGTCATAATCATCGTCATCAGTGCGCGTCCAACATGGTTGGTGGTATTAAGGGCACAAATGAACGAGACAGTCTTTGGTCGTTAAAAGATTGTGGAACAACTTCGTGACCCCGGAGCCTGCACGCAGGCCGGGACCAATTTTTATAGCAACGGTCCAAGATCTTGCTTGAAAGCGAGTCTGGAAATCCTCGAAAACCAAGATTCTGCGACATATTCTGCTGACAACCGCATCGCAACAAAGGCAGCTCCTGACATCCATAAGACGTGCAGAAATCAGCTTCATGTCTTGGCAAATTCACTAAAAAGGGTGGAGGCGGTTACAGGAGACGAACGTGCTGCAGGTGGTGTGGCTTGCCTGCTAGTTACTAACTCTGCCACTTGTAATTGTATACTTCTGGTAGGTTTTCAAAGCTCGATTTGCGCGAGTGGAGTCTGGGTGTTCAGGGAGCTACCCCAGTCACACGGGTATCTGTGCCAGCAATCATTATTGCTCATGGAATGAATACCGGACCCCGTAGAACTTGGAACTCGGGCACTTCTACGGGTATAACATAAAATGTGCAGCAAGCACGTATCTTGATGTGGCAAGTGCCGCAGTGACAAATTTGCCGACCAATGCTTCGCCCGTTTTTATTCTGAAGAGGACGCTATGGTGCAGCGAGACTGCATCGCTCTTTGAATTATTTACAAACTGAAACAATTCCGTTAACTTGAGGCACGATGAAACGTTTCGTCACCGTTACTCCGATGCTGCTGGCAGCTGATAGTTTGGGATTTTGAGCCATTAGGCAGCTACTGTAAGTCGGCTACAAATAGTGTCGTTGTAAGCTGGTGGCCGACAGCGATCGTAAAATTCCACGAGTCGCTAGGGGAGCCGTGGCAATGCCAACATCTTGATCGGAATCAGCATCTGATTTCAAATCGACCAACTTTACATGCTCTTGGATGTCGATCTGTTTTCGGATCAGTTTTTGACACCCCTTTTCATTCCTTCGCGTCACACCAGCTGCAGTTTGTATGAATTTAAGTTACTTAACACGTGTAAATATGTAAATAAAATTGTATGCAAGATGTTTATAGCCAGCGTGATTTGAGTTGGGGAAGATCACGGTGAAATGCATAAACCGTAAAGGTTCTTTTTTATGTGTACGTAAATCCATCGAAAAAAAATACCTTAGCTTTATCGAACTTGTGCAGTGGTCGAGTGCCGATTTCCGAAAATCACCGATGGTGTTTATCGAAATTCCGAACGAAAGAGCGGATGCTTAGCAACGCAGAAGTTTATTTGTCGTATTATTTTCATAAAATAACAGCGGACGTAAAGTTTTCGCTTCTATTCTCTAACACTAAGCCGCATCATAGATGCGCGGTAATTTTATGTACACCACGAATGGGCGCCTTGCCCCATTCGGCTGCGGGATGCGGGGCCCTGACTAGTAAAACCTAAGTCGAACTACGGGGAGGCAGAGGAGCACGAAAACAGGAATAAAATGCGAAACGAGGTCTCATAACAAGGTGCAGGGTGGATGCGGTTGCATTATAGTACGCCGCCCGTCGGCTAAAACAGCACCAATGACCGATTCTGGTCATCTTGGATATGCAAACTATGAGAGCTAGCCGGCATACTGATATTACGAGAGCTGGTTTCCGGCCACCATCTACTCTCGGATGGAGCGCTCAGCCGAAAAACAGGGTCACGGCGCCCATGATCCCGATGCCCGCGACGAGGCAGAGCATTTGCTTGACAGATTCTCTGCGAGGAAGAAAAAGGTTCAAACTCAGCGCAGATGCTAGGCATTGCGGGCACAGCCGAAGTTTTTACTTGGAATAAACTAGAACCCAGGATTTTGGTAAAAAAAAATGCCAGCTATTTGCTCGTGCAGCCACTCACCTGGGGTCCTTTTCCTGCAGGATGTCCGGCAGCACGTTGACCAGCGCAATGTTCAGAAATCCGCCCGCCGTGAAGGGGAGTATCCATGCGGTCTTGTCCCCCAGCGATTGCGCAGACTCGGCAGAGAGGGCCGCAATGGCACCAGCCATGCCCACAGTGGCAGTGGCAAGCTTCAAAGAGACGCGAGAAATGGATTAGTAACAGAGGTCGTCGACTATTTGATATTCTTTTAGTGCTGCGCAATCACCTGCGCCTTAGCCGCTTCGTAGCGGTTGAAGCCAGATTTCAGCAGAATGGCAAAATCGCCGATCTCGTGGGGAATCTCGTGGATGAGAATGGCGAACGTGGTGAGGATTCCAACCTGAAAAGTCGACGATAGAGTCAAATTTATAAATTTTTCTTTGCCTTTACTCTTATAAGCAAACCGTCATCGAGCCCACCTTGAAGCTGACCAGGAAACTTCCGGCCACCGCAAGACCGTGAGTAAAGTTGTCGATGCTGTTCGCCAACAAATTCAGGTACCCGGCAACCTGAAAACAAGATTAGATCAAAAACTAGCTGGAAGTGAGGAAATGCAACTACGAGAAACATACGTTGTGAGTTTGGGGGCGTTCCGCGGGCGTGGAACCATTCTCCTTGCGGTGCTTCGAGACTGCTCCATGCCCATTGGAATTCAGATGCTGGTTCTTCGACCGCCCGTTGAGTCGCTGCTCGTGGTGAATGCCGTTCTTGGCGAACTTGGGCCTCGACACTCCATTGACCCCATTGGCCACCTTTACAAGATGTGCCGACGAAGTGCTCGTAGAAGCACCGTTCTGAAATTGGAGAAAAAAAAAGCTGTCCGGTATCGTTTTGACTGAGCCAAGTCAATGCTCCACGAGGAAAACTCAAATTACTTTACATGTACGTGGCTTTCACTAGGAGGGCTTCATAATATAACTAACATATTGAGCGATACCAATTTGATACTATAAATAGGAATCAGGAAACAACAATAGGTCAACGTGCGCTTATCGGCGAGATAGCGCTAATTTGACATTGGCTTTATGGAATCCTTTTTTCATTTTGAAAGGATCAGGCGGTCTCAGTCTTTATTTTTTCCTCATTTTAAAGTCCTTATCTATTTTTTAAGACATAAAAGTCATTAATGTCATTATCAGTGAGTTACGATATTCGTTGACCATCAAAATGAGTCACGAGCTTACATGGAAAGGATCTCGTGAAAGTCACCAATATATAATAATAAAAAAAAGCTAGAGCCTTGACATCATTCTTGCAGAAGTAAGAATCTGACTGGTTGTGCATTTTGCTATTTAAATGTGAGGCCAAGAAAAGGTTTTAAATGTTTACGTTTTGAGCGATGATATTGTTTGAATAAAAAAATACTGTCAAAAATCTGAGTTTTGTCAACATTACTTACTTTGAGCCTCCACAAAATCAATATCACGTATATTGTCAATATTAAACTTTACAGATTGTTGATAAACACCCCAAAAATACGAATCATCCATCATACCGTAGATGGCACTGTTTTTTTTTTTGATAAGATGCGTTTTTAAACTACATGTACATATGCATTTGCATACGCTGTATTTGCAGCTTTTCAACAACACAAAGGATGACGAAGTCATAATAATTGGATTGTGCTCACAAGTGCGTCAAATGTTGACGCAAGTACACGCAAGCACTATTGACAATCAATCGCCTATTGTTGAGACCACATGCACTTTTCACATTACTAAATCCGAAATCTCAGCGGCATCTATGCCGACTAGTGCTATTTATTGACTTTCCACAAACGTTGAATGGTTTCTATGGATTTTTCCAATAGTTGCTTTTCCATTATCACTTTTTTACATTTACGAACTGCCTTGATCGGCAGACCAGAACTGTACATATTTCACTTTAACATCTAGCATCAGACTGGAAAATGCGTCAGTATCACAGCAGTTTACGGAAATGTGCTTTGCAAACAGTGATTGTTGGGCTACACTAAGTCTTTTTACCAATTTTCTGCCCGTCTACTTTAGCCACAATGAGGAATTGATTTTCTTATAATTGAACGTGGGCTGGCAGTGATTGCCTGCTTTCATATACGGTCCAATAAAAAACATACTTTTTAGGTTAGTTTAGGTTGGGATAAGTTAGGATAAACACCAATATTTTGTTATTTAATTATTCCGCGCACATACGTAGAACATACGTTATCCCAGTTGGTACTCACATGTTCGGCTTTCGGCTCCTCGTTTTGCTTCTCGAACATCATTTCAACGATGATGAAAGTGAAGATGCCCGCCAGCACCCACAGGCCGATGGTAATGTGCGCGCCATGCTCGTCGGTGTTGCTTTCTGGAAAAATAAACTTCGTTTCGAGGGTTTTTCTTGGAAAGCTACCAGATTCAACGCATTTGCCCATATTTGCGCGCAATCTCGGACTTCTGTCTTCAGGGTGTCTCGGCCGAACAGGGTTTTCAGAGTCCGCCGCTGCTATTTCCAGCCTTTTACCTGCTACCGGATTTCTTCTCGGATTTCTGCAATACAAGAACGCTGTCAAATGCTTACCAGGTCCCATTCGCTGCCAGGCTTCTGGCAAAAGATGGAGGAAGACATCGCCCAGCAGGCCACCGACAGCGAAGCTCAACAACAGCCTCAAGGTTTTGGCAGCGGCTAAAACGAGAATAAAGTTGGAAAGAATTAAACATTGCTTCGTAAGATTTCTGGATGCAAAAAGTCATCTTCAGGGTGGGACCACCGAAGGGACGGTCCGAGCCTGGGTTGCTTTCACGGTCTTCCGGGTTCCTGGATGCAAGAGCCCAAATTTGTTGGTAACCAATAAAAAGCGTCTGTCAGCACCACTCCCCAGGCGGGCCTGCACGACCCATTAGCTGTGAAAACACGTGAAACGGGCCTGGGTAGCATCGAGGAATTCGGGGCGAAAAATTCTGAAACCCGCTGTTTGGTCCCAGTTGCTGCCGTGGCCGTGGACAGACAGGAAGTTGCTCCAGCACATGCGTCGCTTCTCCAGGGACTCCTTGGCGGTGTGGAAGCAGTCGCCCAAGGCGGCGCTGCGCCGGGGGCGACGAGCCAACGCCAGCCAACCAATAGTAAGTCTTCAAGTCTGTTTGTTTGTTTAGTTCAATTCAATTCAACTCAGTACCCTACAAGCTGTATGTGCATACCATGGGGTGGGGGGTGGAAAATCCTTCGACCCAATCTAAAACTCGGTAATTGCTACCGTATCTGGGTGGACATCATCATCATCGTAAAATTAAAGTTCTTGAATCTTAGAGCTGTCCTTTGGAAGAGTCTGATGGCATGCAAAAAATAAGACCAATAGTATGGAGTTCCACGCGTGGTTTGGAATGACATTTTCTACCACCGCGGTGGTTTCGTATAAAGATTCCCTCCACCAAATTTGTATTTCCCCTTAAAGTAATTTTTTCCAAAAGACTCATGCATCAAGTCTTGATCATTCAGAAACATTCAGAAACAATTTAGGCAGAAAAATTCTTCTGCTTGGGTCATGGCCAGTAGGAAATAGTGCATTTTACAAATGATCCGAACATGTTATTTTGAAAATGCTTTAAATGCGTTTTCTGTAATAAGCTATAAATTACGACATTGGAAAATGCAGGGCTATACTACGGTGCTTTCAATATTTTTTTACTCCTCGGCTACACACGTACACATGTAATGAACAGCGATTTCCTCTACATGGTGCAAGAGTTGGCAGTGTTTGCCTGCGTCCAAATACGGCCCAATGAAAAAAAATTACATTTTATGGTTTGGCAGGTTTGGTTAAATAAAAAAGTAGACCAATCTTCTGATCCACAACTGGGAATTCTTTGCACAACAAGTACAACAAGTAGCAGCAACATATTGTTGTTGCAAAACTTTAAAAATAATGCAAGATGCACTAACATTTGTTACGTCAGAAAAACGCTCGGACAAAGCTAATTTGGTGAAGGATGTCAGTTTCTACACATAATTGATGGCTAAACGAATGTAGATCAATGTTGAATATGTTTCATAGTTTCCAAATGCATACAAAAATGATTGTGGCAGAGCTACGAGTGTGTATACCCATCGTTAATTTCCTTCAAACTTAGTTTATTTGTTTGAACCAAAACGTAGACCAGACTAGGCGGGCCCATTTCCCAGACGCAAATCTCAATAAACGAACGAAAAATGGAGCAAAACAGTTGCCAGATGGTAAACATCTTCAGCGAAGCTCCTTTTGTAACAAATGAATATTTTTGAAAAATGTTGGGAATGGATATTTTCAGAAAACAAACTTACTCTTTGATTCGTAAAAAAGCAAAGGGGGAAATTCTGAATGTTTTCATTACGAAAAAGTTTGTTTTAAATTAAATCCATAATTATTAACCAATAAGTTACTGAGTGAATGACTTTCTTTTACATAAGGGTAAACAGTTCGTCTCAAGATGGCGCCCAAAAATAGGTCGATGGCTTTCATTCGGTGCACTATCAAACTCGGCTATGCAAAAACATTCCATACATCTACTAAGACAAACAACCGAGACATTGTTCTACAAAACACTGCATTCAGCTAATTACCCTCCCTTCAATGAGCACACCTTAATCCTGAATATATCAGAAATATTTCCAAAAATAGCACATTTGCGTGAGATCCAGACCTTCCTACTGTAAGCCAAAGAGAGTAGTGATCTATATTATGAAAACCTTCAGCCTCGCTCACGAAGCATTTCAAAAATGAGTCCATTTATATTTTTCAACAGAAAAATGTTTCATTTCCTTCATCGGTTACAAAGAGTTTGTTGAAAACACTCGAATTTAACTCATTCGTTACATTTTGCGCGTTATGATGTCAGCACAACCCGTGTTTGTAAATCTAGGCGAACCATCTTAATCGGTGGCTGGGAGTATCGAATACGATATAAAATTGCTCGCTCTACAGCGTGGCTTGTCCGGCACACCACAACCAGGACCCTGCAGGAATTCTTCCTTTAGTTAGATATCCTCAATAGGGCCAGCCGACAAGTCCTAAGGGGGTCCCTTCGGTCTACACGGACGTATCATAACTCTCCACCACGGGAGAGCCAGCACACCTTAACCAGGAACAGGGTTGCCACTGATTTTTCAAATTGTCTTGCCTGACTTTTAGCAGCATAATCACAAATTTTGCCTGACTTTGCCTGACCTAAAAGTTAAACTTTTGTAACTCGATTACCCGGAGATCTGAAAACAACTGCTTTAATACAAAAAAATAAAATAAAACCAAACTTTTAATGCATTTAAACATTTTTCAGGGGATTTTCACTTTTACGATGAAAATTTTTCACATTGTAGTTTCTGAATTTTTTCTTCAATAGCTGCTTCTTCTAAATCAGCGAGCTTTCTCGTATCTTTTCTTGCCACTTCCAGTTGCTTTAATTCTACACCTATTTTTCGTTTCCTCGCAACAATTTTCTGCTCTTCCGAGTCTTTAAGTTGAGGACTGGTTGGGACATTACACATTAGAACGTCTGAAAATTATTTCACACTTTCTCAATTTTGCCTGACTTTTCCAGATTTCAGCCTATTTTGTCTGACTATTTTTCATTTGCCTGACTTTGCCTGACTTTACAGGTCAGTGGCAACCCTGCAGGAACCTGTGTTTGTGTATGTATTATAATAGACATCAAATTATTCAACTGTTATTTCGCTGGTTTCTGCGATGAATTAGAATGGTTATCCAGTTCTGAAAGCAACTTTACTCGGGGGTGATAAAGGAGTAACGTACTTCCCACCCCGAGTCTGCTGCCGAGGTGATAACAGACGCCGCACTTCGTCCTCATCGATTGGTTTATCTGTCAATGGCAGCGAACACTTGGACAGCTTTTGGTTTCATTGTTGCATAATGAGGTGTGAAGATTAGTCGTGACAAGGAGCAAATGGAAATCCCGAAGCACCGAATCCCACAACACAGAAGGACATCGAGGCAGAAGATTTTTGAAGGACTAAAATTTCATAAGTTTTACAGCAGGACTGGAGGTTGAAGTCCCAGAGACATCACCCTCGTGTAGTCCACCATCTCATGGGCTGGCCATGTGCAAAAAGTGTAAGCCAAGTGGCAAACCATCTTGAAAGCTCACTTCTGCCCTACTGTAACTCTTACCTAATGGCCAATTAGCACTCGAGATAAAGATAATGGCGGATCGGATGGCCGAAGAGTGATTGGATGGGGAAAAGTAGCACGTTGGGCCACTCCACATGACTGGCTAAAACGAAGTACCAAAGTCCCAACACCGAGTGCGGGATACCCTGGAAATACAATGGCAGGGTTCATACTCAAATTTACAAAGTCATCTCCCTGACTTTTCCTGACCAACCCGAGCAAATTTCCCTGACTTAAAAATTGTGTTTTTTAAACACTATGTGTTTTACAGAGTGTTTTTTAAACTTTTCACACGTATAATGTAAAATTACTCGAAAACTATATTAGATGGAATAATCGCGTGTGTGTGGTTTGTTGATCACTCTAGGGAGGATAAACATGTGTAAGATGTTTTCGAGGTGCAGCAACCCACCCCCTCGCAGCCATTAACCCTAACTTTCAAAAATTCAAAAGAGCCACATAGCATGTGACACCTTAAACGACAGCCCATAAAATACCAGGACTTTGGTGAAAACAAAATTGAATTTGGCCTACCCAATCACGCGTTACGCTCCATTTTTTTAAAACGTTTGCGAACTTTTTGCAAAGAAATGCAAAAAAGTGAACAGGTTTTTGCCAAAATTTTGCATAAAAAGTAACCAATTTTTGCGAATTTTTTGCAAGAAAATGCTTTTCACTGCAGCCATCCCTCTGACCACGAAACCCCTAGACAAATGTTCTAGTTACGCCAATGGACATGGGCCATGTGATTTTAGTGTGGACAAGAGGGGGAAAGCTAGTGCATTTTTGGAAATCATTGGGGGAACCATCACCCCATAAACGAGGGGGTTAGGTGGTTATTGCAGAACAAGCTAAGATCTTTTCGCATAGCAATAGTGTGGATTTCCTCAATATTCAAGGAGAGGGGAGGTGTAACAGACTATATAAATTGACTGATTTACCAGCAAACATCAGTTTTCCCTGACTTTCCTTGAATTTTCAACAAAAATTTGATTTTCCCTGACTATTTTGCTCTTCCCTGACTTTCCAGGTGCGTATGAACCCTGCCATAAAACTCAACAATAGCACCTGTGGATGAGTGAATTTAGCAGCCAGGAACTTCATCGCGCTTCCGGAAGCGAGGTGAAGTGGGCAATAAAATTAGTGTAAATTGATGTTGAATTTGCGTGGCTTTCAAAGGTCGTGCCTTGAACTCCATGAGGTGGGCGAACAGGAGTGCCAATGTTTGAGAAGCAATCACTTCCGATACTTACATGTACCTCTCAATACAGACATACACTATTCTCCCAAACAAACAAAAAAAGTAGCTGATGGCATCGTAATTATTATATTTTAAACGGTATTTAAAAAAAATTAAACAAAATGTATCAGATGTACAATGTATTCGCCTAGGGCGTTCCTTTATAATGCATGTATGTATAAGTCCTCCTTAGAAAGGCGGAAGTACATTTGCATGTATATTTAGGGAACGCCATGGGCAGATATCATGTGTTACACCTGGCCAGAAGTTGTGTTTTCGATTTTAGAGAGCACGTTTATTCAATTTGGTCGAGTCTTTCGAAAATGTATTTTCATGAATTTTAATTTTAATTACACATTTCCCGGAAAAAAAAAACATCGTACTAGTTTCAGGATTTGTCTAGCTATTTCAAACCACCTGTCCAAGAACAAACAAATGGAGTAATTTCCATTTCCCATTATTGTTGATTCAATTTGGGGCGGGACGTTGCATGTTTTCGGACGAAAATTCACAATGCGCTCATTTAAAAAAATAACCCAATTACTGCCTCATTAAGACTGATGATTTGCATCGGTAAACTCGTTATAGGCATACATTTAGACAAACCTAGAAACAACTCGACGGCGAAAATAACTCGCGAATTATACTGTAGGAAGTGTTGAGAAACAAGAGGAATATTTTGTTTCACTGCAACAAAAATGGAAAAACGTTGATCATTTTGATGATAACGAATACAGTGCTTTAGAACAGGAGCAAACTACATCGTAACATATCTCTTGTATGTCAAGTATTATTATTATTAAAAAGTCTAAACTTTTTCAGTCTTTGAAGATCCTTCAAAAGTCATTGATTTGGCATGGACAAATTCAATTTATGGACAAACTGTGTGGTCGACCTTTCGGTGGCAATATGTCATGGCTAAAATTGGTCTGTATCAGCATTTTCAGGGAAATGAACTCCATATAAAACATAGACAACAGGAAGCCACCCGCAAGGACGTTCATCTCGTGCAAAAACTAGATTTTGGTGTAAAAAATGGCAACAAAAAAAAAAAAAAAACGAAAAAGGTCATCCATAAATTAACGGACTGAAATAACGACTAAATCGCAACCTGCTCTGTTCAGGAATGCCAGAGAAAAGTCGATGACCCCTTTTCCCGTCTGGACAGACCCTCGAAAGCGTCGATGGGAGTCGGGCGAAATTGTTGTCTAAATTTTAGAGCAGGAAATGTTATTTAACCTAATTTTTTCAGGCGTACGTGTATAACGCCAAATGTGTGTCATCCATTTAGGCATGAAAGTATGGCGGTCTTCATCAAAGAAGGCACGAAAGCATTGTGGATTTGTGGTCTCTCTCAAAGACGTTTTCAGCTTTGAGTCCCGCAACAAAGTATGCAATTTTGTATGCAAATGAGTAAAGTTCTTGGCGTTTTGAAAACTCCCTCGGATTGCCATGTTGGCAGCACCATAGGTGTGTTCTTACATGTAAGAACATCGGCTGTCTCGCTGACATGATGGCAAATTGACGTGCACGCAAATCTGCGGGGATTTCGACAATTTCCCACACAGATAAACTCGCTCAGTTTCGTAAATAAGTAGGCTAAATGAGAATCTGAGCTGAGATTGGAAATCAGTGGTCGCAACCGTCATGGCCGCAGCGCGGCTCAAGCCCAAGTCACTAGGAGGCCACAGAGCAGGCCTTTGGAGACAATGCAGTGCCGTTAGCAACCACAGTCCCGAACAGGTACGAACACCGAACTGCTTAGAACATGCACACCACGTTTTGTGGTTTTTAACGCCATCTTATACACAATCAATCTGGACTGCACATTATGCCCTGCTCCGTCCCAGCAACTATGAGAAAGTGAGCTACTCCTAATGGCACGTAGGCTGGCAGTGATGAATTTGATACATGTTCGCCCAGACTGTATGGGCCACACAGTCAGCATTCCAGATGCCATGTCTGGTACATGGTACATCCATCTGGTACATGGACAGCTAAATACAGAAAGTGCATGTTTAGGTTAGTTAGGCAAGGTTACCAAAAAGCTGTAGTAAGTAAAGTATCAAGGAGAAAATGCCGTACTTTATATGTATACACATATTTCAAATATCAATTTGAAGCAGGAATCCCTCATACAGTGTCACTTACATTTCGTCCCCTACTTCGAAAATGGGAATCAGCTCAACTGGAGGAATTTCTAACTAACCCTAGCTCGCCCTGGGGTAGGCCTTGGACTACTTCCTGCCCGAATGCGTCACTTCCGCTGTAGACTAAACAAAAGCACAGCGTGGGAAAGCCACTTGTCCCCAATTAAGAATATGCAAATGAGGGGCCAGGAAGTGGGTGATCAGCTGGTGCTGGGTGTGGGAGGCCGTGGGTGGCAGGCGGAAGACCTTGACAAATTGACACCCTGCAGTGCTGCCCAAGAAAGGCACCAAAAAATGTTGCTGTTTCTGGTCCTGGATTACGGTCATTAGGCCACAAACCTTGATCAAGAACCTGCACTTGAATTCTCCAAGAATTAATGGCGCGTGGTGATTCCCAGAAAAAATATCCGGAGCGAGTCATTCGAGGTGTAAGTCCTCACAGATGACGTTGGGCTATATGGGGTCAGGGCGGATTTCTATGGTAAAGCAATTGAAGACGAGACAAAAAAAATGACAAAAATGCCGGACCTCGGATGTCAATGAATGGAGGCCTGCTACGAAGATGAGGGTGACGAACCCAGACGCCTCGGGTGCAAAAAGCACGAAAGAACAGCGAGTGTCGAAACAAAATCGAAAAAAACTGCTTTCGCAAAGGAGTTTCGTAGAGGCGACTAGCTGCGTCCCACATTAGACGGCTCTACTGATACACTGGTTGTTTCTTGGCCTGAAATACGTGCAGGATTGCGGCTCGCATTCCAGCAGTGTTTGCGGCAGTCCTGCGAAAGTAACAGTTCACCCCATCACGGGCTATCGTACAACGAGGCGATAATGCCCGATTGGGTTAGGAACAATCTGTAACATCTGTAATCTGAAAGCAGGAAAAATGCAAACTGAAACCACGGCCAAATAGTAGTGTTTGAACACCTGTACTACCGCAGCTGGCTACTTGTTCGCTAATCAACATCTTTCACCAGCTTCCGAACATTTGTAGGTTGAACATTGAACAGGTTGACTAATGGGTTCAGCGTCGCACATGTGCGCAAATAGTTGTCACATAGCAATCCGCAGTTTTGCACGTGTGCATTCTGCTCGCCTTACCAAGGTGCCAATGAGGGCCATGAGTCGATGCCATTGAGCCATGGACATCACCTCGAAAGGTCAAACCCAAACGATCTTATTATTTATTATTATTATTAGGTTGATTGCCACACCCTTTTAGGGTATTATGGCAATGAATGGTTTCATCTACAAGACACGATGATCGGGACAGGGTGCTCGTTCAAAAGTGGGTGCCAAGAGTGACTTGAAATCCGTTAAGGACTCCGCATCTACTGTGGTTCGAGGCAAGGCGTTCCACTCCGGGATGATTCGGTGGAAGAACGAGGTCTTCGCGTAGTCCCTGACATGCCCTGCTCGAAACAGTTTGAGCGAGTGGTCCCCGCGACCTTTGTAGCATCCGTCCTTAAAGAATCGTTTTGCATCCAAGACAGTCAGTCCCTTCAGTATTGAGAAAGTGAGATG
>JAQFYZ010002396.1:0-17236 GCA_034695085.1 Cylindroiulus punctatus
GTTTACCAGTCTTGACAAACGTTATGCATAATTGGCAGGGGTACGTTGATAGTTGAAAAGAGACCCGCTGAACCTCGGCCCTTGACGTTTCTAGCAAAATGGCTTCGAGAAAGCCTTTACAAGACGGATTGAATTGGACATCCTAATGCAAACTTGTTCCAAACAGGTGGACTTTTTAGGTTTCATCCATGCATCGTCCAGTCTTTGACTCCTCACTCACTTGACGATTCACAGGGCTGTTGCTGACCATCCATCACAAACGTGTAACTAATAAAAGAAATCAACAATCAGCCGAATGTTTCACAATTAAGTCGGTGTGAGCGAATTTCATTTATTGTGATGGGAAATTATTTTAAAGCTATATCAAAAAGGGCTAGCAGCAACTAAATACTAGCTAAATGTGTGCACTACTTCAGCCACATAAACGCCTGATTACAACTACAGTATTTCATGCCATGCCATAGTTTACAGGGCAGCAATAATATGGGAGCTAATTATCACATCGTTCAAATTTAGAAAAGAAGTAATGTTACGTTGTTTCCAACAAACAATGTGAACAGGATAGATTTTATGATATTGCAAATTTCAGATGTATTGAAAGTGTTCTGAGATACGTCTCGTATAGCCAAATTTTTGGAGGATTATTTGAAGTTAAAGTTAATTGCAGACTATCGAGAGAAGAGCGTCCTTTCGACCTATAACTTACATTAGGGTACTGAATTGAATAAACTGTGCACGTGAAATAAACGTTTACATGTAATGAGTTTTGACTCGACTATAAATTATAAACTACAGCCAGATAGAGAACACATTCCCTCATACCTCGGAATTGCATTTGATCTGAGCTTTAGGAAGTTTTACTGCATCTAGTTGAGATTTACAACAAACACTGGAAAACCTGCCACCCCAATACTAAATTCCAAATTAAATTATCTTCGAGCCAAGTGGAAATAGGAGCAACACGTTTGCATGCACAATTTGACTCATGGTAAGGTTTATTAGCAGGGTTCCCCTAGAAATTTAATTTTTAACTTCTCTGACTTTTCCAGATTTAAAAAATTTCAGTGACCATTCATAATTGCAAAAATATGACATGCCAATGAAAAATGCCGTTTTTATTGTCCATTGATTATAGACACGGGGTAATGAAACACAAATCTCAATAAGGAACCAACAGTACAGCACATAGTTTAATAAGGAACTTCAACTTTTGATTATTTTTTCCAAATTTACAATTTCATTATTGCTATATTCCATAGAGAAGTCCCCCTTGCTTCAATTGAACCCTGAGTTTCTTGAGTTTAAGTTTTTTATCAAGAGATTTGTTACATTTCCCTGACTTCTTTTTTAAAGAAATCAATCTTCCCTGATTTTTCCAGGCCTTTCCAACATCCCTGACTTTCCCAGGTTTCCCAGGTCTGGGGGAGCCCTGGTTAAGGTTACCTGCATGCAAACAGGGAATTTTTAAATAATGATTTTTAACTAACCTGTCAATTATTATGATATACACGATGACATCTTTTTGGTGAGTGCTGAGAGAGGTCATTGATGTCCTTTGGAAATTCGAAAAACTTCAAATTGGGTAATAACGGTCTTTTAGAATACATCTTGAATTTACATGTACATCCATCTTCATCCATCTGAAAAGCAATAGAATGTTTTAATCGTGCTGTGTAATTAGCTTTTTGATCACCTGTATCATTTACTGTATGTACATGTACAACGTAACTGAAGTTAATTATACATGTAGGTAGCCTAGGCCAACTCCCAAGTTCAGATACGAGTTAAAATGGCTTCCCCTTCCGATTCATGCATACAGTAAAATTCCTGGCAAACACATACAAAATAACGAAAAACAACTTACGCCAGTTGGTCCATAAGTGGCTCGGTTTGCAGATAAACTCTTATTCTTTCGATTTCTTCGACGATTTGGGCGCAAATTCCGGCGTAAATCAGCGAAAAAAAAAAAACACGGGCCATGGCTGGCACAGCGGTCGTTGTCCCAAAATTAGAAAATGGCTGCCGATGACGTCATGTACATGTATCTGTGCAAAATAAAAATTTTAATTTCAGCATGAAAATGAAAAACGAGGCCTTCGAAAAATATGAAGGAAAAATAAAACTAACGACAGTCATTATAACAAATATGCTGGTTCCAGCCCACATCAAATAAATTAACTAAAATATGAAAAATGCAGTGACTTGGTTTTACCCATAATGCAATTAATTAAAAAAGATACTGTTAAATTACGTTATCACAATGCCCATAATTATAATGTAGGAGCTCACTCTCTCCCATCATTCACCCCCACAATTTAGGCTCTCCCTACAATAACATTTCTGTCTAAATCATGACCTCTACATCACTGAATAAATAGAACAAATTTTGAAATTGCATGTATTTACATACAATAAAAATGAGTCCGGATTTATCTTCTAACATCTAAATCTTTATCAAAATTTAAATTTTTGAAAAAATGCAAAGTTCTTAAAAATCGCTGACTTTTTTGAGTACAGTATTTGCGATAACAAAACTTTTTGGAAATACAAACAAACTGATTTAATGGTGCAATCTCTTTAAAAAAAAAAACATATTTTTTTTAATATAAATAGTATTCAATGATACGACTGGTTGTTTTTCCTTGACATCTTTATTATTTTTTTCAACAAAATTACCCTAATGTTCACATTTTATACATTTTTGAATTTGTTTGCGTTTTTTTGGCTTTCTGTACGGATTTTTGAGGAAAAATTAGCTCAATATGCATCCAAGATATATTTATTAATTCTACTCGAATTGAAAATACTGATAAATTCAGTAGAAATTTATCTATTCCAATCTTCATGTGTTTGTAGATCTTCGAGGTTACGTTCGGTTTTACTAAAATTTACTGTAACCAACCCAACCATAAAAATCAATAAACATTTACAGACAAAATGGAGATCAGAAAGGATGTTTCTGCAGCCTCCACATACGAGGTTCATACAATATTGAATTCTATCTTAATTGGCACATTGACTGAATAATGCTTCAGAAATCCATAAAAACCTAAAAAGATAAACAAACAGGAACATTAAAATGGATATATTTTGGCAGCCAGTCGTGCAAATTTGGTCCAGTTTATTTTTGAAATACAAATAAATGAATATCAACAGCCGATTGTATGGTAGTGGCTCCAGAAAGTGTTGGCAATAAATTTGCAATAATAAAAATGTAAACATACATTTTGTTCTTTTTTTGTGTTCATTTAAAAAGCGTTTATTAAAACTCGATCAAAGGTTGACTAAAGCATTGCATACAAAATGAATATTTCATTTTTTATTTTTTGCAATTTTACTCACAGTTATTCTGAAAAAAGCCTTGGTTCGTGACTGGCTATGACTCAACGAAGGCTGCTTTTTTGTTTTTACCCATGTAAATTACTATTGATTGTCTGGTTATCTCATGTTAATTCCTCTTGAAGTCATCTAATCTGTGTGCCTTCCTAGTTTGAAACGTTTTTCCTGTTCTGCTGCTGACTTAATCAAAGTTGATCTTGCAGGTGATGCAAATAGCATACATTGATTACCTTCAAAAGCAGTCATGACAAATATTTTGAGAAACTACCATTTGATTTCCCGATTTTTTCATGAAGATCTCAATTCCCTGGTATATCCATTCTAGAAACATATGCTCTTATTTCCATTGTGCTAATCCTTCTTTATTTATATACTGAAAAAAACTGCATTAGCAGAAAGGCCTTACCAGAATCACCTATAGCTCTGATCAAATGACCCTGCAGAGCATGGACTTGGCCAGGCTTCTTTGGAAATTCATGTCAGTTCATCTAAATGAAATAAGCTAATTAAAACCAGCATTTGCAGTTATTTTTAAAAGCAACATTTCAATTGATCTCATGTAGTTGCAGTAACCTCAGATCAGAGTAGGACAAAATTCATTTAACAATTTAGTTTATTCTTCCACATCCTCATCTAGGATGGGATCCCAAGGCTATAAATATTACATCATAGCCTATTAGGTGCAATGAACCCCGCTTTTTTCACGTCTGACTGTGTTTTGAAATGACACTTGCACAAATGTTGTAGCGAATCCAAGATTAACAAGTCGAATTGTTTCTGAAACGCCCTGTATACATCGGCATGATCACATTTTTGGGACCCAATATCATAACATTTGAGTGAGAGGAATCGATAAATCTGACGGATTCCATGTTGAGGTTTCCATATCATGGGGCATTGGAACGGTTATTGGTTAGGAAACCTTAAGTTCTCAACTCTACCCTAATGTTTCTAATGTTATTAATGTTCTTGTAGGAAAATTAAAAAAAAACTTATATTGTGAAATTATTTTCTTATTATTCAGTTTTATAAATTAATTGTATACACACTTTGTACCCAGTAATGACGTTGTACTTCTTTTTGTACATGTACTTATTCTACACAGATTTTGCAAGAGCTTATTATTTTGTATTCATTATTTGCTACTAATTCATTATATGTACAAATAATAACTGTTTGATCCATACAAGCTCCAATGAGAACTTCTGGCAAAACTAGTGTTAAATAAATTGTATTTGTATTTATTTACCTAGCTGTACCTCAGATTCTTCAATTCATCACACTCCTATTTTTTAAGAAATGGGGCCCCTGATCTGCTAGGAATGAAAAACATCCAATATACTGAAAATATAACCAATCTATTAATCCACATACTCTTCCAAGTATACATGTAGCATAGTATAGCATCAACAGTGACTTCAACACAGTGACGTGTTGGGGAGATTATAGAATTAAATTTATGTACATGTACATGTAAGTGATTGCGTTCTAAGGTCATACTTTCTGAAAATGCTTTAGGTCAGTCAGTTACAGTGACGATTGGTAAGGTGAACATTCACAGCCTCATACAGAGTCATACTGTACTGTAATTCCACCTCACCTCACTTGATATTACTCACATTTATGTCGTTTCTTCCATTCCATGTTTTATGAAATGGCAACTTCAACTCATGTAGGACCTGAAAGTATGCGAGTTGAGGAATCATGGAAAATACAGCGCTTCACACAAGCGCTTCTCCTGGACGAGGAACGTTCAGGACGTTTGTCATCCTCGCAGGGGAAAGGGTAAGGCAAATGCTGACCCTTATGCAGAATTTGATATAAAGCCGGAGGGGTGGTGACCAGGCGATGATGTCATCTTAGCCATTTTATACAATAAGTCAAATTTCAGGTCATAGGTTATGGAGATAAAATATCTAATGGATAGTTGTCATTGGTTTAACGAATTAATTCATGATTTCTCCTAGGGACGTCCATTCTAAATGTATATGCTTATAACAAAATGTGTTAGATAGCAAGGCTATAAAACATGCATCATACTGAAAAGAAACGTTTTTACATGTATATAACATTTTGCTTATGCTGGAGTCAGTCACAATTACGTTATATCTGGGGTTATATAACAAGTAGCACAACAAATGTGTAATCAAAGTGTTATATATTGCACCATGGACGATCCTTAACATCAGCAAAGTAAGAAATCAGACAGTGCGAACCAATCCCGAAAATCAACAGAAACATAACAAATATTTAAAACATAAATAACATAGTAACTTACCGTTTTAAAAAAGTTTATTTAAAAAAGCACGATTTTAGCCAAAATATAAACGAAATAGAATTTGCATTTTAAAATCGATTTCTACAAAATTAATTTGCAGGTGAAAAAAATAATACGCAGTCGACAGGATGAGTGGGTGATTTTACACTGTTTCAGTAAACGTGCATGTTGAAAAAAAGTTCAATGAGGTTCAATGTATCAGCATATTGAGCAGCTGTAGGCAGCTGTATGTTTTTAGTGTATTTAAGGCCCATTGAAAGTGCGTTGTGCCTTTAGGGACACCCTGCATAAAGTTACAAAATACAATTTCTCCATTACTGATCAACATATTAAATACTTTTTTTGTAAACATTAACAGGGACTTGCGTTTTATGGGATGTGCTCTTTGACAACTTATGGAAATGTGTATGATATTAATAAAAACGATAATTCTATGTTTGACCTCTTATTTTGCTTTATGGGCGATAGATGGTAGCACGTGCCATCTGAATGGGAATATAAGAGATATACTGTCGTTGGAAAAATAAAGAATATCTGGAAAAATTCTACACAAGAAATGTCTTTCCATTTTATATAGCACAGGAACTAGCTATTTTGTTTCATTTGAGATTATCATTTGCTGCCTGCTAAACTTTCTCAATAAATGCTCACCGCACTCAACACGTAGTAAAATATTGCCACAAAGGTGTACGAATTTTTTAAATTTTAGATTGATGTTGTGCAACACATACATGTATCTCACACGTGCGTTGCTTCAAGCTTTACCACACGGTATATAAATACAGTCTATTTCATTAAACATTGGCAGCAATACTGATTTTACAAGGGCAATAATGATGGGTGAATATACTGACGATGATCCGGTATATTTTGATTTCGATCGGAAGTCAGAACTAGTAATTCTGACTTTCTGAGAGCAACAATTTCTCTGTGGGCAGGGCATAAAGGTCGTCCTGCCAAAAGTCAACTGTTGACTGAAACTTGTTATGTACATGAGGTGTTTTAGAGCCTTTCATATAATTCAGTGTATTTTGTTCTCAATACAGCCTCCATCCTTCCTGGAAATCACTTTAAAATAACGTGAACAGTTTCCAATGGAATTTTTTACCATTTACATGCATTTATAAAAATAGATTTTAAGTTGCTATAGATGTTGAAGCAAGAAATCTGCGAGCCTACCTCATTCTATAAATTTATAATCTACACTGTAACGAAACAGTGGCACATTACCAATGTTTTTTATTTATTGTACAATTTCTTATATAAGAAGTTATTGGATTATTGATGCAAGAATCTGCAGGCCCACTTCACTTTATAATGTGGGATCTTAACTACAAAATTACATTTAACACGTACGTTTGTTTTAACGTGTTGCTACAGTACAACGTCATGGATAACTTAATTGTAGCCATACTTCAATAGTCAAAATGTTACATTACATTTTCCTCTCATTTTGAAATGAGTTGCACAACTTGCATGGTATAGGCCTTTAACCAACATCAACAAATTATAATGCTCAGTCTGTTCATGTTTCCATTATGTTCTACACGCCCCATCAATTATCCTGATGAATTTTTGCAAGGTAATCTTGCACAGCGTTTATGGACGACCTCATACGGAGTCGGGTATATCCACTTATTGCAAATTATGGTCAACTTTAGTGCAATCAGCATTAAGAGTAGATTTAAGAAGGAATATCATTTCTACAATTTATTGTATATAACTGGTGGAATACCGTACAGGAACACTAATATTCAACCAACATTCTGCTAATTCTTCATTGTGTTTTAATAAACCAACCCAGCGCATGCGCCTATTCGGAAATACGCATACCCAAAATTTAAATTTGGCGCGCCACGATACGAGCGCCACCTACAGCGGTACCTTGAAGCGCCGTTACGCTCAAGGCACGGTATTTGAAAGTTTGGGAAACACGTCTTCACTTCATATCAGGACAAGCAACTGGAAGGACGTGCGTCTTGTCCGTGTCTGGAATTGGAGAATTTTAGCCGACATTCAACGGAACCCTGTGTAATTCGTAAGGTAAATACGTATACTGCATCTGGAGTTTTACTAATTTACTAGTGTCATTTTTAATAGCCATTGATTTGTAAATTGATTTGTAACGCTACCTTGGATGTCGAATCATCTGACGACGTTATTCTTCGTATAGTTCAAAATATTATTACATTCTCGTATAATTATTTAATTAATGAATTAGATATTGTCAAGTGTATTTTCACAATAACTTCCTTTACGCCATCATTATTACAGTTATTATGCCAGTGCTCGGTTATCCAGAAATTGTAAATTTTCGCAAATATTTTAAATTAACGCAAAACTAATCAAGTTTCTTTGTTTTTTAGCCTGAAGATGTCGTCCAGCAGCACCACCGCAGCGATCCCAATAAACGACAATGTGGTGGTTCCTCCGGAGAAAGCCCGCAAAGTGGTACGGTGGAATACGGAGCGGAGCCAGCGGATCAGGGCCATGGCCAAGGAGCCCCTTGACATCCAGCCAGCCCCCAACAAGAAGAGGCCATGGAAAAGGACGCACAGAATGACTTTTGAAGAAATGCAAGAGGCCAACAAGGACGTCAAAGAGGAGGAAGACTGGACATTGGACCTCGATGCACCGCAAGATGCGAAGTCATTTCGCCTGGAGCCAGAGAAGATGGACCAAGGCAGTCTTCCAAAGGCAATTTTCTCTGATGGGGAGACTTCGCTGCCACAAGCTTTTGCGGCCCTCTCTGTGGCCGATAGATCCAGTGACCAGAAGACCAAGCGAATGAGGATTGGTTGAGTATTTCAGATGGTATGTATCTGAATATTTTTTTATTTATTAAAGTTTATTTTTTTGAGCTTTTTATTCAAAATTACTGGTATTGCAACACTCACCAAAATTTTATTGGTAATGCAATGCTATTTAAATATTGACATTTTGGCTAATTTTTGTTATTTTTTTGTCAATACAGGAGCTAGGAAGTAACCGGTAAATTCCGACAAGATAAGAAGACGAACGGGTTGATCGAAGGTCTCCAATGGAAACACTAGGATCAAGACGGGATGATCATTGCATGGGTATTTTTGACAAATTTCCATCCAAGGAAAACTAATTTGGTGAAGGGTATCTTCAAACGAAACCACCGTGGTGGTAGAACCTGTCACTTCAATCGACTATGTAATTCAAGCAATCATTCGAATGTATACATCTTTTTTATTCCATGACATCAGGGGGTGGAATTCCCTTCCAAAAGAAAGCCTTAAGCTTCAAGAAAATCAATTTAACAATGATGATGATGACCATCATAATGACCAAACGATGTGTGATTACACTAATTGGGTTGATGGATCCCATACAAACTGGTATTCAATTACTGATCGTAGGGTACTGAGTTGAATTGAATTGAAGTCAACTTTTGTCTTTTGTAATTTTTCAACCTCTTGCGTATATTTTTTGAAAATATGTTTTGGTATTTGCGAATTAAACAATTTTTAAACATGCCTAACATATTGTATAATGTTTTTCAACTATGCTTTTTATTTGCCAATGCTGTGATTTTGAACATGTAAATAAGCTTATACCTGATTTTTCCATTTCTTAAATAAAAATGTTTACTGTAATGGTGCTATGACTTTTTCGATTTTTAATAACTTCTGTTCTGCAGACTGGACAAGAATAAAAATACTTTGAACAACGAATTTTATAATGCATTCAAATAGCTTTGGAAATTATGCTTAGACCACCTTCATGTGGGGCAGTCGTGGCCGAGTGGTTAACTGCGGTCTAGTTTTCATTTCATTATTTTTTAACTTCGTAAATATTTCAATTCAAGCGCCATCAGAGTGCTTTTATTCGAAAAGTCAGGATTGAAATGTGTTTGTCCGAGCGCCGTAGTTTCAAAATCTACAATTTCTGTGTTTCCGCTTGGGACACGTAATGGACACAGTGGTGACTGCTGTAAAATAAGTTTTGATATTTACATCGTACACCATAACAATATCTATGTGAGATGATTTCATGTTTTCTCAGAAGCTCCGTTTCTGAGTTCCCGGTAAGGAAAAGTAATGATTTATTTGTTTATTTGTTCAAAAAGCCCTACGAATTTGTGTAATTACCCTGTTATTCTGTTGTAGTTTGGCATGCATATATACATACATGTATGCTTGATACGATATAGCCATAAATAATATCGATTATGGTAATATGGAAGAGCCCAAGGTTCATCCTATTATTCAAGGTCATTGGAAATTTCACTATATTTATAATACATGTACATGTAGATGCTTGCTTCATCTACGAGTAGTTACAAAACATTACGCTAATAGGAATGCGTGGTTTTGATTTTGATGAAACAGGTGGTGGCCTTGATAAAGGCGAAATTGTTTCTTGGTTGTTCATTAAAACTGCAATGGCGATTTCGAAAAATACAATGAAGATATCATCATCTGAATGAACTACATGTTTTTAGTGATGTTTTCAACCCCATTACTGTATGCCGCATATTAGCCATGAATGTACATGGATGGTGTAGAAATTCTCAACAAAGTTTTTGACACTGTTTGTCATGCAGTAGCTGCGCTGTGGGTGAAATTTCTTCGAAAACCGTATTTTTGTTCAATTTTCGGATAACTTCCGACTTAGACCAATTGAAAGTGCATCGTGGCTTTGGGGACACCCTGCATAAAATTTCAGAAACAATTTCTCCTTTCTTAATCAACATATAAAAATAATTTTTTTGTTAACTTTAACAGGGACTTGCGTTTTTTGGCATGCGATGTTGAAAACTTATGGAAATGTATATGATATTAATAAAAGCGATAATTCTATGCTTGACCTCTTTATTTTGCTTCATGGACGATAGATTGCAGCACCTGCCATCTGAATGGGAACATAAGTGATTTACTGTGGTTGGAAAAATAAAGAATATATGGAAAAATTTCAAAAACGAAATGTCGTTTTATTTTATATAGCGCAGGAACTTACTATCAATATAAACTTTGAATTAATACATATAGTTTAATTTAAAATTATCATAGCTTTCCAAAATTATCAAAATTCAACTGCAAAAAATCACTTTCAAATGGGCCTTAAACAAGGACCCAGTGTTTGCTGGCGATAAGAACAACAGCACAACATTCAGTACTTCAGTACAAGTTGTACAACGTCAAATTACTGCACCTACTGTACATCCATAGAGTTTTTTTAAATATGCATCAGTTCAATCCTGCACTTACGGGTGCACTTCCGTTAGCGTGCCCGATATCATCCAAATCTGGAAGAGTTGATTCGATGTTAAAAAGTGACGTCATACATGTACTTTAAAGTCCTAATAACTCATGTCATATCCCCCACATTACAGTACAATGGCGTTATACTGTGTTTGCAAACAACTACACTGTATGACTAACCACTCTGTTGTTTGTTCCTGATAAACATAAAAAACTACAGCAGAATAGCTTCGTTATATTTTTTCCCTATAAATATTACAAATTAATCGGCGTTGATACGCACCCACTTCCACTAATTATTTTCGGTAATTTATTATCCTCGTCATTAGTTTCCTTCGCCTAATGCCCAAATGTATCTTGTAATTTATGAACGAATTTTAAACGTTAATTATAAACTGTTTCTGGGATTTTACAATGACGTCATGGAGGAATTTCTGATTAACTCCGGTATTTCTAATGCGAAATGGGGGAAATTTTTCAGCACCTTTTCTACTCGTGCCATGATTGGTCTATATAGTTGTTGTCATTTTCATAAATACGGTATATAAGGTCGCATGCATTACAGGCAACAAAATCATTGATAACATATTAGGTATGTCTAGCTCATATCTTGTTATTGCTTCCATTTTCATCATTTTAAATCGGATCAACGGCGTCAAGGAAGGACCTGGTGAGTTAAATGAAATTAATCTACATGTACATAAAACACAAGTTTGTTTTGATTTAATGATGAATGATTTTTACTAATTTGCAGGATTTGGAGAGAGACCTCACATATTGTTCAAGATATTTGAAGGCAGAAATGCAGCACTTTATGATTGGCCTTGGATGGTGAGTCATTTTCCGTATTATTTTATTCATTATTTCCCCCAAACTGTTTGATAGGATCTAAATTAGAAATAAGATGAATAGCTGAAGTGTTCGAAAGCTGACTTGTCTTGGAAAAAAAGTTAAAAATGTATAAAATCTCTTGTGAGCATTGGTATCAAGGGGCCAAGTTCAAATTAGGTTTCAAAATAACAAAGAAAACATTGATGTTTTTACAGTTTGTTGCATAAAAATAAGTTTTCAAATAAGCTTATATGGGCCTATAAGACAATCGATTAACAAGTGATGCATGTGATGCATGAATATATTTTCATGCTTGGTCCACAATATATGACAAAACTGTCTGATATGCAACACCTTGTTTGAAAATGAGAAAATAAATGCAATATTACATAATGTTATTTGCCACTTAGACTGTTCTTGACAGTAGACAGGAAGTTATATACATAAAGTTGTAATAGCAAGTCATACAACGTATTTAAAAACAAATTTGTCATGTTACACTGTTTTGTTATGCATGGAGGGGCTTACAAGTCACTTGATAATTTGTGTAACTGAGTGCAAAACGTGTAATATTGCAAGGTTAAACATGCTTCAAAACTACAAGAACATGTTATACGTTGTGATGTTCTGTACACAATTTTAACTACAGTGAAGTGTAGCACAAGTTGTGTTTGACAATATATAACAGGTTGCAAAAAAATATTAAAAACAAGTTGTTATGCAACACTGTTTTGCTATTTTTGAGTAATTTTCTTAAAATGTTCTCAAAAATATTAGAAATAAAAAAATTAAAATGGTTGCATTTGATCGAACTCCACAAGATAAAATAAAGATTACATTTTTGTATATCAAGATAAAATAAAGATTACATTTTTGTTGAATTTCGCCTTACCATTCTTGCATTGTTTTTGCACTTTCAAGTCAGGAATTTTCGTTAAAAGCCAGAATGGTCAATACAATGGTGAAATTGTATACTGTGGTGGCGTCCTCATCGATAACCAGTACGTCCTAACTGCTGCTCATTGTACTTACAATGAAATTATGAACGGAGGAGTAAGGTATGTGCTTCTTAAACCAGCAGAAGGTAAAATAATTAAACTGACATTTTTTTTGCACATGAAATTGACTGTTTTTAACATTGATAGGACCCAGGTAGCCATTGACCCATCAGTATTGGTCGTTCGGTTAAACGAAAATGACTTATCAAGGAACGACGAAGGAGTCCATGCCATCGATGTTGATGTTGCCAAAATAATTCGCCATCCTCAGTATAAGTTGAACATCTTTGACAATGATTTGGCCATTCTGAAACTGGCAAGGAGCTTAAGCAATGAAACCACCATCGTTCCAATCCATTTGCCAACTTCTCATCATGCAATGGAAAAGTTTGAAAAAAGAAATGCTACAGTCACTGGCTGGGGACTCACTGAAAACGGTAGGCAAATGCTATGTTTTCATGCAGACATTAAGACATTAATAATGTAATTTCATTTGACAACTTTATAAAATGCATAAATTTTAATTGCATTCAGAAATTCATTCATTTTCATTTATTAGTATTTAATTAACTTAGTTATTCATTTTAGAAAACTTTTTCAAAATCTTTAAAATTGTTTTGTGGAATTCATAAAATGGCTATAGCAGTATTTTCAATCGCATGCACGATCCATAAGAAGAAATTCCGCATAATTTTGCCAGATTCATATATTGCTGGTGATCACCTACGTTTCAGTGAAACAATTATTGCCATTAGTTTGCAAGCTTATTTTTGCGATGTAAACGCCACGTTCATACTTTGAATGCAGTTCCTCTCAAAATTTCATCTAAAATTCAAAATTACTAAAACACATGTCCTACATACAGTTTATATGTTCCAGAAAAAAAAACACCAAGTTCGCATATGAAATTTAGGAATGCTTATTTGAAGGCATATTGACTGCTGCATAAAATCAGGGTTGCATTTTGAAAATTTGCAACCAGCCTTCAGCAATTCCTGGATATGCGTTGCAACATGTTAAAGCTGCACCTCATTTTTTCAGCAAAAAATCAAACATTTCACCATCAATTTTGCATTTGGGCAAGCTCGTGTCGTTGCCCATGGCATTTGTTTCATCACTCTTAACATTTTTCCCTTTAATGATTTGTAATAATTTTGTTTATTATGCAAATATTGCATGAATTACAAATTTCGTAGCTGTCTGTACCGTAGCGTAAATACTGAAGTAGTGTTACCAACCCATACCAAATAAGGCCCATTGACAGTGATTTTTTGCAATTGAATTTTGATAATTTTGGACAGCTATGATAATTTCAAATGAAACAAAATGTTTTAATTCAAAGTTTATATAGATAGTAAGTTCCTGTGCTATATTTAATTGTTCCAGATATTCACTATTTTGCCAACGACAGTAAATTTCTTACATTCCCATTCAGATGGCAGGTGCTGCCATCTATCGCCCACAAAGCAAAACAAGAGGTCAAACATAGAATTATCGTTTTTGATTAATATAATATACATGTCCATAACTTGTCAAGCACACATCCCATAAAACGCAAGTCCCTGTTAATGTTTACAAAATAATTATTGTAATATGTTGATCAGGAAAGGAAAAATTGTATTTGGTAATTTTATGCAAGGTGTCCCCAAAGTCACAACGCACTTTCAATGGGCCTTAAACAGAAAATGCATATAGTATACATGTAAATTTTAGAATGCTATTAGAATGCGTTGTTTCAATGTGTATTTCAGGTGTTGCCAGCTCGATTTTACAAGAAGTTGAACTTGAAATATTTCCAACATCGGATTGCAATAAGGCCTACAGAGGGCGAATACGAAACACCTTGGGGAAAAGGCACATTTGTGCAGGAAGTAGGAAAGGAGGCAAAGACACTTGTAATGTAAGAAACTGACACATTTAAAAAAATCAGGGACGTTTATGTATGTTGTCGTCAGTTTGGATGTTTCTCACAATCCATTGTATGAAAATGTCTTTAAAGGTAAAGCTATATAATTATGTTTTATATGCATTTTCAGAGGGATTCAGGGGGTCCATTGATGATTCCTGATGAAAAACGTCAGGGTCGTTGGATGGTCATTGGGATCGTCTCTTTTGGCAGTCTGGAATGTGGAAACAGAAGATTTCCAGGGGTTTATACCAGAGTATCGGAATATTTAGACTGGATTCATTCTGAGACGAATTAATTAAGTTTCATTGATTTTAAATGAAACATTTTATTGGAATTCTAATCATCACATGAGGGAAAACAGTTTCTGGGGAGACAATGGAAATCTTTCCTAAGTTTTATTTATTGACTACATGTAACAATGCTTTGATGTAATTTATTTATACTTCAACTATTAAAATACCGTATTGTTATTTTAGTTTCTTAATTTTGTTGGAATTGTATTACGTGCTGCAGATATTACTTGGATTGTCTAGATGTGTTTGGAGGGCATCCTACAGTGCAGGTATGTGTAATAAAACGTGTTATATGAAGAGAACATGTTTTGATATAATAAGATGTTGTATAACATATTTAAGATAGTGGTGTATAACAACAAGTTTTATCTAATATGCTGGTCAACAAATTAAAAAGGCCCATTGAAAGTCATTTTTTGCAATTGAATTTTGATAATTTTGGACAGATATGATAATTTGTATTGAAACTAAATGTTTTAATTCAAAGTTTATAGTGATATCAAGTTCCTGCGGTATATATTCTTTATTTTGCCAACGACAGTAAACTTTCACTGGGCCTTAAATAAGTGTGTGGTATTTCCATAAGCTGACGTTCAAATATAATGCTATCACCTTGGGGGGGTAGAGGGAAGGTTAAGTTCGAGAAAATGATAAATGATTATCATCATTAGGGTGTGTAAAAACTATGAATGACATGGTGGGGGCTTTATAAGAAGCACATCACATATTGATAACCAAATTTAAACGAAAAAACCAAATTTCATCATTTACCCAGCAGTTGTGCTACATGGGTACAACCAAACCCATTGATATAATATTAGTGATTTTCCTTCATCAATAAATTGACCTGCTGAAACTGTGTTATAATGATAAATGTTTGTATCATGTGAATTGTAGTGAAAGGAAATGCGGATTCAATGGTGGGCTTATTCTGGTACATTTAGCTTCCTAAATGCATAAGTGACTGATTGAATACATTGTACCGGTATATGTACACTGCATCAGTCGATCACGCAAACTGCACTTTACTAAATTCAAAGCTATATGAACTGGACACTAATGCCCATCGACGTTTCGCTTAAAATAAATAGTTTAAGTGTTTCGACATTTTCATTTTTATCAAATTGTCTGCAATGTGCAGGGAATCAATGGATCAGCAACTCATGCCTGATCCGGCAACTCGTGCACATGACATCTGACAATACGCAGACACCATGTTTGAAATAATCGCAATTTTGAAGCCTTATTATTACCTGTTTTATCTGCTGGGTCTTAACGTTTTACCTGCTGATGTCAAAATAGGGCGCTTGCTTCGCATGGCAAGAAGCTTGAAATATTTGGTTCTGTTAACCGTGTTTACTAAAATTGCGATCGACATACATGCATTTGGAAGCACATTTACAGCAATTTTTTTTGCAAATGGTAAAATTATTGAAAGTTCTACGTGGAGAGCACTCGATTCTTTCATATCCACTTTTGGCGTTGGTCGCTTTTGTATCTGCTATTGCTCAATTAAGCGCAAAGAAATGAGGCTCCAAAATCTGTACATGAAATTGCACGCAATGTCCCATCCGGACGACTCAACGACAGCCCTTCTAATACTAAAACTAAGCCTGCTGGCCGTCCAAGTAGTGCCTTGTCTTTTATACTTCTTGTGGCATACTGGGGACCTGATTGAAAAAGAATATAAGAACCCTCTCAAAGCCGAAATAGAGGATGAGGAAAACAATTATTTTTATTTCTGTGTAGTTTTTGAGATCACATATGTGACATCGATGTCAGCACAAGGCATTGCAATAATGATTATCGAGAACTTTGCTTGCTCCTCTGCTCAAGTCGTCCTTATCGTCATCACATATCTCGTATTGCGCCTCAAAAATACTGGCATCGTAAATGCCTCCCAAACACAAACAACGTGGAATGCGATTAAGTTACACGCCAAAATTCAGTCAGTCCTCAAAGAAGTCGATCAGGTGTTTTCTATTTCACTTCTGATCGGAATAATCTCATCAGTCTTTATAAACGCCTTGTTAATGATAGTTATAGTGCGTTACATGCGCTACTTCGTTGTGCTGTCACTGTCTTATCTCTTCAATGTTGTGTTCATCATCAATTTCTTGCTGATCATCATGTTCTCGTATCAAGTCAATAAAGAGGTTAGTGCATTTTGTGTTTGGTTTCAGAATGTAATAGTGACAGAGCACCGCAGTCTCGTATATGCGCCAAAACTTAAACACGAAAGAGGCAAAAAAGCAGCGCCTTCTAGGGTCACTGGGTCAGTAGACACTTAGCGCAGCACCACCAAAGTTTTCATACGAAAACGTTAACTTACCAAATTGTCCTATTTTTTGGTACGC
>JAQFYZ010002397.1:0-17231 GCA_034695085.1 Cylindroiulus punctatus
ATAATTACTGATGATTCCAGAAATGACGGAAGCCCATATGGCTCGTTCATTTCGTTATTTACTCAAGAGCCAATAGATCGCTTGTGCGACTCTGTGACTTTTCAAACGAACCAATAGGACGCTTGTTCGTCCCTGTGCCTTGTTATGATAGAATTTCGCAGTGTAGCAATGGTGGACCAAAGTTCCAAACGCCTCGAGCAGATCGATGATGAACAAGATGCGGTGGCAGTGACAAATAATCGGGAATTGTGGATTAATTTACTCATAACATTCAATCGAAAAGACAAAATTATGCAAATACAAGTTATCATTTCGTTATCAGCATCGGAAGACAGAATCATGACAAAATTTCCAGGCGCACACGTAGCTCCGCCTTCATCAAAGTGGGCTCCAAAATGAGCCAATATAAAATCGTTGGTGCATCTCTGTGCTCCGCAATATGAGCAGGTAAACCTGATCGTGTAGTGTCGTGGGTTGTATGGGCACTACCATGGCACTACTGTCACTACAAATGACGATTCCAGTATTGACTTTGTTGGGAACATACCAAGGGGCATCCACGATCATTGGCGCCACTTTAGATTGAAATTGTTCCAATATTTCGATGTTTGAGTTAGAAGCGGATCCCCACAGTTGAATTCCATAGGTCCAGATTGGCTTTATAGATGAGTAATTTATTTTCTATGGATAATTGGGATGTTAAAACGCGGTTAGTTTAGGCCTAACTTTTTGTTTCGTGCTGGTGGGTACAAAATCGGATTTCGAAAACTGCCCCTGGCGAACCTCATTCCCCGAATCGTTTGCCGGCCGATGCCGTAGAAGAAAGGTGAAGCCGGTTCTGGGCGGAAATGATGGCGCCACGTTCGAAATGCCATAGTCATTCTTGGCGCGCCTTCACGAGGGCCCCAACTGCAACCTTAATCTTGGTCATCCCCGTGGTTGTTATCAGTTTTCTAGCGATAAACATTACCCGGGAGAACTAAAGTACATAAAGTTGACAGGACTATTTTGGTTGTCGTCACATTTCCGCGATTGTTAGGGAACTGACGAAAAATTGTTAGAACGAAAAAATGGCGTCGTTCTGACCTATAGGATGCAATTACCTGTTTGCGATTAGTCCATCCTGTAACGTATATCGGGCATGGCAGCCATTCCCCTTTTTACCGCTGAAACGGTACATCGATAAGTCGAATCTCTAATTGACTGTAAAATTTCTCGTTCCTTTGCCGAGACGACTATAGTTTGTCACTGGTTACGTTTATTTCCACGTAAGTTTAAACTTGCATTCCGAAATGGCTTGTTTAATACCCAATTTACCCAGGTTTGGAAAGTGGGATGGGGGTCTTGAAAAAGCGTAAAGGGGCGTTTAAATAGGCTACATGAAATCGAAGCGTGGAATGATATGATTGACTTGCTTGTTCACAACATCGAAAGTTAGGACGATCTTCCAGAACGAAAAAATGGCGTCGTTCAGACCTATAGGATGCAATTTCCTGTTTGCGATTAGTCCATCCTGTAACGTATATCGAGCATGGCAGCCATTCTTCGTTTACCGCTGAAACAGTACATCGATAAGTCGAATCTCTGATTGACTGTAAAATTTATCGTTCTTTTGCCCAGACGACTATAGTTTGTCACTGGAACACGTTTAATTCCACGTAAATATAAATTCCAAAATGGCTTGTTTAAATTAATACCAATTTACCCAGGTTTGGAAAGTGGGATGAGGTTCTAGAAAAAGCGTAAAAGGGCAGGTGGTTTAAATAGGCTACATGAAATCGAAGCGTGCAATGATGTGATTGCAATAGGGTTGACTTGCTAGTTCACAAAATCTAATGTTAGGACGTAGATAATTCTCATGCCTCGAGCATGAAGGCATGTTGATGCTGCGCGTTTCCTTTCAACCCTGCAGCGCCACCTACGATGTTCCGACCGGAAAGTTTGCGAATTAAGTCGAAGTGGAGCGTGGGGGCGCGTTGTTTTTTTCCCTGCACAGATGGCATATTAGTGCGCAGAGTGAAGAACTGGGTCGGGGCAAGGGTGGGGTAGCAATCCTGTGGGATAGGAACTGCTTATTTTTGCCGAGCCGTGGGTAGGGACGATGGGAGAGGAAGGGGAGCAAAAAATGGTTCGCTACTCTGAATAGCGACCCCACCGTGGGGGTAACGCAGCCTCACCCCACGGGAAGGGGTGGTCTCCACCGAGGAATGTAGCCTCACCCCAGGGGTTCTCTGGGAATGTCGTTGCTGGAGAGTGGATGAACGTTGGCCAGAATCAAAGCGTGGGGACGGGATGGGTAAGGGCCTTGGGCCATGGGTGCAGGCCACTGACAAATGGCCCTTGTTCCTGGCTGACCCTTTAACCCCCCCTCAAAGACCATTCACAATTCTGGCCACTTGAAGAAAAAGTGCGTTTTGTCATAAGGGCGGTTAATTAATTTGTGTCTTTTGAAAATTGAGTTTGAGTTTAGCTGAAGCTGATGTTGAGAACTTACATGTAATTGCAGGGTTCATCCGCACCTGGAATGTCAGGGAAGAGCAAAATGGTCAGGGAGAGTCAGGAAAACTACGTTTTTTGCTGTAAAATCAGGGAAAGTCAGGGAAAATAAGTTTTGTCAACAAAATAAAATTGAAAAATAAATTCCATCCCAAAAAATACCCAAAAAATAATTTTTTACATGTTTATTAATTATTTTGAGATTTCTGCTGACCATTTCCAAAAGTTGATATTAATTAACATTATATTTTTCTCATGAGCAGGTTTAAAAAAATTTTGTACACGATTTATAAGTCAGGAAAATTTACCTGGGTTGTCAGGGAATGTCAGGGAAATGATTTTGTAAATTTGAGTATGAACCCTGATATTTCTGGCCACTTGAATTGAAGAAAAAGTGCGTTTTGTAATAAGGGAGGTTAATTAATTTGTCTTTTGAAAATTGAGTTTGAGTTCAGCTGAAGCTGATGTTGAGAACGTAATTGACATTTTAAGGGCGAATCATTCTGCGAAGTATCAAAGATGCAGATACAATTTCAACTTTTTTTTTTAAATCAATGTAGTAATTTGGGGCCAAGCACAAGTTAGTTCTGTTGGATTTGGAAGTTTTTTAACCCCCTATAGTCGTATCGGCAAAAGAACGGAAAATTTTACAGCCAATCAGAGAGATTCGGCTTATCGATGTACTGTTTCAGGAGTGTCAGCGGTGCGAAGGCATACTCGGTATTATATTACAGGATGGACGAATCGCAAACCGGAAATTACATCCTATTGGTCAGAACGACGCCATTTTTTCGTTCTTTTGCCGAGACGACTATTAACTCTTAATCGATTTTCGTCTGAATTGGGCAGCCCCCTCCCCACACCCTTCTGGACGTCCTTTTTTCCTTATATACAACATGTACTGTATGTAGACATCCTTGGAAGTAATTTTTCGTAAATTGGCGAAGAATCTTAATTGATGATGGTCGTCTTACTAAGCTTAGTTTCATTGAAACAACTGTAAAGTTAACGAGTGATTTGCATTTACGCCATGTTGAAAAAATACAATTCAATTTTGTGTGCAAAATATACTGTAACGCCTTCCTAGCCTATAGGCATCTTGAATTCTGTGGTTGTCACGTGGCGATGTACATGACTATTCAACGAATCAACGGTGTAGTTTTTCAGCGGCAAATTCAAACACTTCAAGGTGTTGATGTGGATCTATTCAACTTTCAACGATGACAGTTCATGATGGAAAATCTGTGAAAAACCCATATGAAAAATGATTTGCAACTGTTTGATGTGTGGTACATTTCATTATGTATTCTTTTTTTTATCAAAGGCCATTCACGATTCGGTCATTTCATTAGAAATGCACTTTTGTGATTGTCAACTCTGGGAGTAATTTTCGTTTGTTGATGTACAGTATACCGATGTAAACATAAGTTTTCATCTTATTTACTCAACACTTCCGTCCCTACCCTCGCGTTACACATCAGGGCGGCCACGTTCCATCCAATGAAATAGTCGTACCTTATTTCCCCGAATATAAGATTTTTTTTGCTCCAAATTGAGCACTAGGTCGTACTTTAGGGGATGTCTTATTTTTTCATGTAAAAATATCTCCCGTCAGCAATCCGTTCACAAAATGATGTCTTTCAGCTCAGGAAGTCATCCTGTCTGAGTCAAAACATTGATTCCTATAAACATGCCCCAACCAAAATATCCAATTCAATGGTGATCCATACACAAAAACGACAGAAAATTGCAATTTCTTCATCTATTTATTAGCCTAGAAATTTCTGGGTTTCACTCTGGTTACAACTGAATTATGTAGATCTTATTTTCGAGGTAGGGCTTATTAGTATCATTTTGAAAAATCATGCTAGGACTTTTTTCGGCGATACACAGTAGTTGTGAGATCTAGATAACAATTTAAATGTGTGTGAAAAAAACCTGAATGAATGAACTGAAGGAAAAGTACAAACTAACAACTTTCTCCGCACAAACATCCCTCACCCCTCCTTGGCAATATTGTGCAATTTCTCAAATAGGCAGTATCCTGCCTTTGCCAGAACCAACATTGGACAATCTTCCTTCACCATATTTCTGTTTTTTTCTTTTCTTTATCATACTGATGCTTTTTTTTGTAGCGAACATTGGTCAGCTAATCTAGAGGCATAATCACAAGTTTTAAAGATTTTCGCAGTTTTTGGTGATTCATGGTGTTTGGTAATCAATCAAATTTATGGTTCGCATTGAATGCTTTTCCGAAAAATTGAGTAAAAATATCATAGGTCATTTTCGGGAAAAGTTACAGCAACAACAAAAAAAAAGATTTTGGGAGTGGTATCTAATCATGGTGGAAGAGTGTCTTCGTAGCAAGCTGGCATCGCTCTGTGAAAGGTTGTTGACCCTGGATATTTTATAGATTTATTTGATGAAAATGCACATATGCTTTATACAGGGTGAATGTAAACACTGCCACTTTCACACGGGATGACGTTGGTTGACTGTTACGTGTACATGTTGCTTTTGTATAGTTAGCTGCATAATCAAAAGAACCTAAACAGTTGTCCTGGAGCTTGTTTCGATTTTATCGGCATGTGGCTTTCATGAGGCCCTTCCATTGTGGACATATTTATTTGACGTTTCAGTTTTTGATTTGATGGCAGATTTTATCATGTTAAAAATATACTGGAAGTTTTATGGAACATAAGCTTGATATGAATTGATAGATGAAATGGAATTTAAATTTGGAAATTAACTTTGTAACCTGTTTTTAAGTTTGTAGTTTTTTTTCTTCCAGGCAATTGGTTGTCAGGAATTTGCTGGACTCATTGCGCTCGGTCGCAAATTTGGAGGATGAAGCTGCCTCAGTTCTTTCCCTTCTGCTGCGCATGTCTGATGACATAGGTTTGAAACGATTTTATTTAGATTTGATTAGATTTCATTTTTCTTTCCTGATTTTTCAGAGTGATTCCATAAGAATCGAACCCTTTCAATCAGATAACTTTGTGAAAGAATTGAATTATTTTTGAATCGCTCTGTATATTGATTCATATTGATTCGTCCCTTCTAGAACCCAGCGTTCGAGCCGAGCTGGTGGAGCAAGTTCCTCACATCGCTGCCTTCTGTCATGGTCATGATGGCAAAGGATTGGATGAAGTTTTGGTCCGCTACATCCTGCCTTTGGTCGTCAAGTATTTGGCCGACCCTAACAATCAAGTTCGCAAAACAGGCCAGGAAGCTTTGGTGTCACTGATGGAGCAGAAACTTTTGCAACCCGGTGAGCGACTGCCCTTCAGTATATCTAATGCAATACCCGTGGGTTTTCTTAAGGATGTATCATGCTGTTTTCCATTTAGCAACTATTTATCGAGGTGTACGTTTTGCTTTTTGCTGGGGGAAAATGCAAGGTTCTTGACAACAAATGTTATTTCCGTATAGTTTGAGCAATTTTGGGTAGAACAGCAGAAAATAGTTCAAATAAAAATCATTTCATCATTAACTTTATGATCTGAAGAGTGTGAACCATTTTTGCAGTCTTCGCCAGAGATTTTGGCAATCTTCATCAAATAGATTTCCCTCCATTTGTTAGGGAAATCTTCGAATTGGTTTTCTAAAATTGGTCAATTTATTATCATTATGTTCTGTTACTGCTTTGCATTCTCCTTAAAAAGATATGCTTTAAGATAATTTCCTGATTGGTTGCAAATACGGTACATGTATATCAATTTTAGTGGAATCTCTCTATACATTGCTTGTAAGATTCCCATTTTGATTTCTAATTATTATGTCTGTTTGTTTCATATACTTAAAGAAGAATTCAAGGAGCACATATGCCCAGCTATAATACAGTTGTCTAACCTGGATAGCCTGGACCACTATCGTACAGAAGCTGTAACGGTGAGTTTTGTGTATGTTTTTGAAGTCAAGGCTATCATTGTAGGTGCTGATAAAAGCGAACTTCTGTCAAAACACGTGAAGGCCAATCAAAGTTCTGCCAATAATTGTACTGCTTATCTTTTATTTCCCCTTTGTTGTTATTTGATAACTTTGCATTCGTGCCGATTTCAACACGTGTTATCCAGTTTCCCTCTTTTCCATGAAAGACATGGGTAGTGAGATGTGGCAGAGTTGAAAGCCATCTCACTATCTTGTCTTTCATGGAAAGTTATGAAAATCCTTCGAAATGTCGCGTTTGTCTTGTTATTACCCTCAGCTGATATTCTTACTGATGTTGCTACACTTCCTACGGGGAAAGGCATTGAGAAGTTGGTTCACCGAAGCTTTGTTGGAATTGAAGTTATGCAAGTTTTTGGCATCAAAACTGGTTTGTCATAGCATTGGGTTGGAGCTGACTGTCTATCACAGCCAGCTTTGATGAGCAAAACCTTGCAAGAGACATCGTTTTCACAGATAATACTAATTCCATGCAACGCCCGCGCCACGCTTCGTTCGGAACAGACTCGCCAGCCTTCCAAGTTGTGGCTATGTCTAGCCGTCAAAGTGGTTGTGAGATGTAGAAAAAAATCGCCAGTTCACCTCATATCACAGCCTTTTTGATGAGCCGGATTTATGCCGAAATCTGCTTGCCACTATTGGAGATGCACATTTTTACGTTGGACCAAATCAGAAGCTGGCCCTGTCGTCCTGATGGCTGTGGTTTGGGATTTTAAGCATCATATCACAGCCATCTTGACGAGCTGGGATGCTTTTACTATCTGCATTATGAATCCTCTTGGAATGTGCCGAGCTACTTACGTAGATGAAGATACGCGACATATGTTATGGTTGCATGACCCTTTGGTCAGGTTAGATGCAATGCTACTATGCTTCTGAGGTTCTCCAACTTCGTTTCTTTCTTTCAGTTTTGGTTTTACATTTGCACATCTTGCAGCATTCACTGAGTATGTGATCGTGATCTTAAAATGATCTTATAATTGACAACTTTCCCTAGGAATGGACTGTGAAGCTTCATTGTCAAAGTCCATCTCTCGAAGTGGCTGTAATATGTTGGTTTTGCCTCGTTCTTTCATATCACAGCCAGCTTTGATGAGTTGGAAGGTGATTTTAATCGACTGAGATTCTGCTGTGCCGAACGCCACTCGGTAAATTATTTGATGCACGCTCTTTATATCCTTTTTTGGTTTTCACAGCGCTTCAAAGCAGAGTGGGATATGCTGGCGGTCATCAAAGTGGTTTGGATATGTCGCATATGAAATCTTAATTCATATCACAGCCAGCTTTGATGAGCGCTATGCAATCTTTGTACAACAAATGTGGATGTATCGCAACACGTTACTCAGATTTGCTTACAATTTAACGAGTTAGGTACGAGATGTTAATTTTGGCACTATTTTGTTGAACCTCTGGATAGAATTGCGACAAATCTTCTGGCAAGATTATATGGACGGAGCATTTGGTGTTCAGTGTCTCTTGTATTCAGTTTTATTTTCTATTTAGAAATTGCTAATTGTACATTTCTGACTGACTTTCAGTTGATGAGTCGCGTGGCTGGTCTTCTGGGCAAGGATTTAGCCCAAACATTATTCCTAGAACATTTTTTAATGCTATGTTCTGATGGCCTATTCCAAGTGAGAAAAGTAAGTGTCCACGCCAACTGCTTATTACTTACTTATCGTGATCTTAAAATATCGTCGATGGTGGGCAGGGATTTAAAGATATTAAACAAACGCATTTGCAGTATGACTTTGAAGGTTGGTTTGTAATAAGGAATCTCCCTACATGGCATTAGGTGACTGGGGTATGCAATAGAATAAAATAATGTATGGCTTAGTTTGTTGATCCACATTTCCCACCATCTTCAAAGTTATTTCGTGATCAAATTTGCAGCTTATAACTACATTTTGCATGTTCTAAGTTCTTTACTTTTTGCTTTCAAAGATGTGTGCCATTCATTTTGGTGACATGTGCTCTGTATTGGGAGGAGAAGTCACCGAAGAATTTCTAGTGAGTTTTTATTAGTAGTCGTCGCCCACCCTGGCATCTCGGGCATTTCGAAAATGAATTTTCAATGTTTTCGACGCTTTGTGTTTCTAATTCATTGTTATTGTAAAATTTTAGTTGTCCACCTTTGTGTCACTTTGCAATGATGGAATGTGGGGGGTGCGCAAGGCCTGTGCCGACATTTTCGTGGCAGTGTCTTGCGTTTGTTCACTCCACGTTAGGCGACAGCAGTTGGCTCACTTGTTCGGTGCTCTTCTTTCGGATCAGTCTCGTTGGGTCCGAATGGCCGCCTTCCAGTCTCTCGGTCCATTTATTTCTACGTTTGCAGACCCTGCCACACAGAACCTATGCTATGATCAAGATGGTAACGTCTGCGTGGCTCGTCACTCGTAAGTTAATTGTTTAAACCGATTCTGCATTGGAACCTGTGTTCAATTTGAGCTTAACAAAATTAATTACAGTAAAACTTCGCTTAACCGTGTATGAACGACTACATATGAATGAATGATAAAAAATGCAAGTTTACGAACTGGTAATACACTGTACATACATGTATACAATATACAATTTACATCAAGTACAGTAAAATACATATGTACATATTGTTACATAAACTTATGCTCTATGTGTACTACATGTACATACAGGATGATTTGCTGCGGCAATCTCGTAACTGCACAGTATGTATGTATGTGAGTGCGTTCTGAGAACTTTTAATGAAGGACTGATGGTTAATCGAAGTTTTGCTATATAAATCTGCAACTTTCTGCTGCCTGAGACTAATATACTTTGACTTTTGGTTTGCTTCTAGTAGTGAGGACGAGGAGGCGACACAAAATGAAACCAAAGCCGAAGTGCTTGAAGCAGCAGAATCTAAGGAAATCTCTGATGAGGTTCATGCTAGTGAAACCGGAGATAGTGGGTTTGTTAGCCGAGAAACGAGCAATGCCTGCTCGCCCGCAGAGGATGACATTGACGAAGAGCATAAAGTGGATACTGTAACGGAGAATGAAGCGCGCTTAATGGAGGGAATGCAAAGGTTACAAGTAACGAACTGTGATAAATTCAATAATTTCCAGTATTGGCGAGAACCCATTCCAGATGTTGATTTGGATAGTGATATAGTGGAATGTCGTGGCAGAAGCCATCCTGTTGATAAGGAGAGGAGGCGAGCTTTTTCGTCAGCGGAATTGCATACGTTTGTGGACTATGCCGAACCAGAGTTTGCGCCTCAGCAAATGACCGTTATGCGGTTTCGCGGGGAAAATGGTGCGAGGCATGTTAGGCTAGCATTCAGTGATGTGCAGGATGAACTATCTTCTGCACTGTCTAAGGACATGGAACCAGGGGGAGTTCTGTCTCGTTATCGTCCTTTTCTGCACATGGAAAGCCTGTGCCAGGTGGAACCTCAAGATATTGTTCCACACGATCTGCTTTGTCAGTATGTGAAAATGACGGATCCGGCCCACGTACAGAGTATGGACAGCGAAATTGTCCGCTTTTGTGCCCATAGTTTGCCCGCTGTGACGCTCACTCTCGGACGGAAGCATTGGCCCCTATTGAGAACTCTTTACGAATGCCTTGCTGCTGATATGCAGGTAATGCTTTACTCTTTAAATTTAGCAAGTTGTGCAATGCCCTATGAAAATTGACTGAATCTGATTATTTCGCCATGGCATGAAAGTACGACTCAAATTCCTACTATGTGTTTTGGCATTAAAAATATTCCTCACATTTTTTCAGTGGAAAGTGCGTCGTACCTTGGCCTTCTCCATTCATGAATTGGCTGCCATATTAGGCAGAGATTTAGCCGCATCAGATCTGGTACCAGTGTTCAACAGTTTTATTCGGGATTTGGATGAAGTTCGAGTTGGCATCCTAAGACACTTCGCCAAATTTCTATCGGTAGGTATTGACTAGCATGTTTAATGGGTATGATTTGTCGATATCCTGATAATTTGCAAAACGAAAGATAGGCTGAAAAATTATTAATGCAAGTTTATTACTAATTTTTTGCTCAAGCAAATGATTTAGTTAAAATACTAAGCCTTACCAGTATTGTTTTTTGACTAAATATTCAGTAGTTTGTTCATATGTTGAATTGCCGGACTCGTTAAGTTTTATTAACGTCGGTAGTAATTATCATCCGTTATTTCTTTCTTTCTTTCAAATTTCCAGCTTCTGCCAGCGATGGATCGCAATTCCTACCTTCCCAAAGTGCAGGAGTTTTTGGAGCCCGAAAACGATCGAAATTGGCGTTTTCGTTTGGAGTTGGCAGAGCAGTTGTCATTATTGGCCCACCTGTTCGCTTGGAGAGATGTCGTTAGCCACTTGCTCCCCGTGGCCATCCGCCTCTTGCAAGATCGTGTGGCAGAGGTTCGAGTCACTGCCGCTGATGCCTTGTCGAGGCTAGTTTCTTGTTTGATGAAGCTAGATAAAGATGCCATTGTGGAAGGCCAACAGCTTCTCATTCCTTTGGCGATGGACTTGGTGGCAAACTTTGCTCAACATTCAAAGTGGCATAGGAGGCAAACGTTCGCGAATGTCTGCCTGCAATTGAAGTGCTGTTTTCCCGAGGATCTCTTTTGCGAGTTCCTCTTACCCGCTCTCTTGGAACTATCTGGCGATTCGGTTGCCAATGTGCGATTGGCTGTTGCCAAAGCACTCTACGATTTCTTGCCAGTAACATCATCTATGCATTTCTCGTACAACGAAATGGCGGAGCATGGCTCGAAATTTTCTTGCGTCGAAACGCCGTGTCATGGTAAGCACACTTCTAAATTAGCAATTACACGTGATTGGAAAGAAGCAACCGTTTACACCCTGAATGCATAGAACGAAATTTACATTAACCATGGAAGATAATCCTAGCAACTAACCATCACTATATTACTTCCAGCCCGTATGTTACAGCGTCAATTGAACCCCATTTCTTTTTCAGAAGAGGACGAGAGCCAAGAAAGGGCTTCAATGTCTAGGGCCCTATCACGGTTGCGGAACGACAGGGATAGAGACGTGCGGGAAGCGGCTGGAGTGCCTACAGTATCACGTGCATTAGTAATTTCGCCGCCAGCGTATTTGACCGCCTATGGTAGTGATGTCGAGGACGAGGGATGTTACGGGGACACTGCTAAGGAGCCGCTGGTCTAGTCGCTGCAGTTTCAATGCAAATGCAACAAGACTAATGAAGTGAGATTTTTTAGTGTTTCAAATTTATAAGACAACTTTCGACTGTGATAATTTGAACTGTACATTTTAATAAGATGATATTTTAAGGCGAAACTGGTTAGTCTTGATTTGTTGGTGTTCTGCCTGCTCATATGGACCATTGATCCCTAGATAATACAGGCCCTAGCTATGCAGCCTATAATGCAGGCGAGCATTTTCAATGAGATTTAAACTCCGCTTGACAGCGCTGCAAGAAATGGCCAGTTTTGACTTTGTGCCTGAATATTGATTGACAATGAACTCCATGGTGGTATCTAGGACCTCTACCCTGGTGGGCTATTGCAGCGCCGCCAAGCGGAATTTCGTGTTCTGATTGAAAACGAACATACGCCGCTGGCGCCCTCTGGCGGATTTTCTACAGGCGTCTCATGCATGAGGATCGGCGGTTTGCATGGGCCTGTTATATCCAGGAATTGACAGTGCTGCAAATATGTAGGTACAGACATGTTTTTACTATGTGATTATTGTTGAATGTGAAAGTTGTGACACTGCACGTTGTCTTTTGTGCTCAACTGGAATAATTTGGTTAGTGGGGTAACTCCTGAGATGGACTGCCTGGGTGAGAAAATGCGCTTTAAATACATTTCCTTGCTACTTGTGATATGTAATGTATGAACTTCTGTAAGGATAAGCCTAAAACTCCTTTTTGATTTACTTTATATTTTTTCATTACAACAAGTAAGCCTAACCTAAACTTTTAGGCTCACGTGCTTGAAGTAAATGAAATGAATTTTACTGGTTGGAATAATTCTATATGGTTTGGAACAGGTGTTCCATGACTGCTTTTTCGTCTCGGCAAAAGAACGAAAAATTTTCCAGCCAATCAGTGATTCCACTTATCGATGCACTGTGTCAGCAGTAAAAGGAAAATGGCTGCCACGCTTGATATACATGACAGGATGGACGAATCGCAAACAGTAAATTGCATCCTATTGGTCTGAGCGACGCCATTTTTTCGTTCTTTTGCTGGGCGACTATAGTTAGTTCTTCACCAACAAATTTCATTGCATGACAATATTCATGGAATACAGAATACAATACTCAGTGCAATAAAGCACTGAGTAGTAATTGTGGAAGCAATCAAGTTGTCAGTGAATATGTCATGGTTTCATTTGGTTAAGTTTTACTACCCATCCATTCTAGATGCATATTTGATAAGAAGTTCGTAATAAGCTTGGCAGTTTTATAGTGTGGGAATCTTCCAGGTTACTGAAATCCTCGATTCAGGATTGTTCATTTCAGCACCTCAGTATTGATAGATAGATACAAACCTGTTTGTCATCCTATTCAAAGTCATGCTTTGTTTTGCTATCTTGCAGCAAATTTGTGTTGCAAGATGACAGGTTTAAACTCGCAGCACACTGCTCACTGCTTCTTGATAATGTTGATTGGCACACAATGTGATCATGTGAAGGCTGGCATTACAAGATCGTATGTCATGCTTGTTAATTGGCATTCGATTATGATTGAAAACTAAACGTTATAAATTAAGAAACTGTAATCTCCAAGTTGATCACGTTACTATATGTGCATTTTACAATTTTTAAAGTTAATTTTGCATACGTGTATGAAACGAATGCGGTTTTCCATATTTCATAAAACATTTGCAAAATAAAACTTAGTAGCTTTTGTCAGACATGTAGGTGATCTTTGCTAGATAAGAAAATATGACCCAAATAAGATGCCAACCTGTCTTAACGATTGTTAACTGAAGTTGGAGCCTATAAATTAAAGATGATTCGTGAAGTTTTGTTAACAAATCGTGTTTTTTTTTTTGAAGTAATGACCAGAATACTTTCATAGCTCCGAAAAGAGCCCAAAAGTTGCCTTAATATGAGCCACACATAAACGCAGTTCCATTATAACTGGGTTATTTTATCATATAACAAAAAATCAGACCAAAAAAATTGCACTCAAAAAGAGCAAATAAAAAACAAGCAACAACGAGTGATGCGTTTGGAAGTAGAGGGTGAAAAGGCTCAAAATGAAAATCAAGACAAAGTATGGCACGCGCACGCACACTTGTTTGTTGGCCGACTATGCTCGCACACACATCAGGCAGACAGACCCCTTACTTGAGCAAAAAAAGGTGAAAACTTCCAGCTGGCACATGAAAGTGAGAAATAGTATTAAAATTTGATAGCATTTGGAGATGAGAAATGCTTGCAGAGATGGTATTTACTGTTTCGTAAGGAAAGATATGAGGGAATACTAGCGGGGTGGTGGGGCATGGATTACTGCTTTAGCCGCCTTTCTCACTAAAATCCACTTGTTTGCCACAGTACTCGGCATTGCCGTAATGCGCTGCAGGTGGCAAGGTGTCAGCCAGAGAGAATCCTTCCTCCACCAATATCAACGTTAAAATTGTAGGGCTGTCAGCCAAACCCAGGATCACGGCTTCTCCGTTGGATGTCAATTCGCAGCACGTGATCGGAGAATCTCCCATGAAAGAAGCCAAACAGATGCCTGAAAATAAGAAGTGTGGTGAAATTAAAATTGCAACTTCTGGGTGGTTTCTTATGTCTATTGCTTATGGGCTTGTTAGAATTATAGCGAGTTAAAAATGTCGATACAAGCGACAAATTGTTGACAAATTAGAAAAACTTGTACCGGCACACTCGTACACTGTGGGACATACCAAACTCACATGGTAAAATTATTATCAGATATTTTACACATTTATTTGCACATGTATGTGTGCATTAGTTGGAAACCTTAATATATTGATTGTTAAGTAATATATTTTTACAGTATGCAATCTCCAGTAACTATGCCTCCATACATGTGAACATGAAATGGTTTTGAGTGTGGGAGGGATAAAACTGACTATGTAATTTCAAGGGTGTCAAACTTTAACATTATAAATGCCTTTATAATATAATGCCCATGTATGCTTTTCTAGCTTTAGACACAAATTTGCAAATGCATTTTGCCTCAAAATCCCCATTACTGAATTTTATTTCCAAAACTGGTGCACGATATGACATTTCTCTCCTACCTTTGCTCAGGTCCCAAAGGCGAATCGCAGGATCGCGTTGCTTTGGAAGATCAGCAGTCAAACACCTGTGCCCATTATTGTCCAGACGGATCAGTGTCACTGGTGCTGTATGTCCTTGAAGGGTGTACCTAAAAGAAGTGAATTAGTTGACAACGCCAAGGTAAGACATGTAAATCCACATTTCCAAATGTGGAATTAATTTGGATAGGAATCGACCCAATAGATGTAAAGCAGTTGATTTCCCAAATAATTTCAATCGGGAATTGTGTCGCGTAGGCTATTATAAGATAAAAAATACCTGCAAGCACCAGTGGCCAGATCCCAAACTAACAGTGAGGTATCCACCAGTCCGGTTATCACACAACCTCCTTCAGAAGAAATGGCTACGCTGCACGTGCTAACGTCCGGCTTCCATTTCTTGAAGAGTGTACCATTTTGCAAATCGTACACAATAATGAAATTTGGGCTGGGATCGCTCACTTCCTGTTGAAATAAATACCATACAGACTTTAAAACTTGTTAAGGAATGATTGGTTAGTTGGTCATTTTATGCAAGTCGAGGGCTCATCCTCAATGGTTGGAGATGGGCCATCCACCTTGGAATTTTATAATATAGGGATTTTTAACGTGTGTAGTCCAAGGGGATCTGCACAGGACCTCGGTTCATACTCGACCACATTCGTGTAGGGAATTTATCTGAATTTCTGTGAACTTTTTAAGGATGTAAGAGGCTGCTTACCTGACAGACGCAGACTACGTAGTGTCCATCGCTGGTGATGGCCGACAAGCTCGTTACGAAATCGTGGTGGGGTATTCTCAGATCGTAGAGCAGCTTGCGGTTGCTGAGATCCCACACCAGCAGAGGGAAGGGTTTCTGGGTCTCGTCGCCGCACACGCAGATGCGCCCGTTAGCACTGACCAGCAGGCTATTGAGGAACCGGTCCTCACCTACTTTGAACGTGGCGACGCAATCGCCCGTACTCAGGTTCATCATGTTGACGTACATGCGGTTGCGGGAGAGGGAGACTACGTGATCGGAGTTGTGCAGGTCGTAGTAAGCCATCTTTTGATTCATCACGCCCTTCAATTTCACCAGGAAACTGCCTTCGTTCAGGTCATAGATGCACAATTCCCGATTGCACAGGATGACCACCTTGTGCTCGTCGATGAACTTGATGTCCCTCGGCTGGACGATGCCGCGGAAGCGCCGTTCCTCCTCCTGCGTGTAGATGTTCCACACCACCACTTCGTTCTGAGCGGGGCTCAGAGACACCACGAAGGAGGGCTCGTCCTTGATGCGGTGGATGCTAGTGAACGCGGTCTTCGGGGGGACTTCGGGCGATGCTGGAGAGGAAAGGGTCGGCGAGGTCAAGTGGCTAGCTGGCTTAGGACACAGTAGGCTCGGCGTGGGCAAGCAAGAAGTACTCAAGTCCAGGAGCTGCGAGAGATGGGGGAAGCTGCACTCCGGAGTTGGTGACGGCATCGTCAAGCGAGCGTGCACTTGCGAGAAGAACTGTCTGCCATCGTAGGTGAGGGTGGTCAGCGACGCCAGCAAGAATTTCTCCAGCACATCGATTTCAGGCTGGTCTTCCGGTGGCACCTCTGCCTCCGCGATGTCTTCCAAGAGCTCGTCAACCAGAGATCCGCAGACTTTGGAGAACACCCAGTTCCAGTCGAAGACGAAGCGGTCCAGGGCTGTGCCGCTCAAGCGCGGCAGCTCCTCCAGTTTTCTTCGGTTGAAGCGAGAGCCAAACTGCATTTCGCAGGATTCCCAAAACTCCTTCAGGTTTGCTCGCCGGACAGCTTTCTCCTCTTCGTCGCTCAAGTAGCGTTGCTGGAGACAAGCTCTGAACGTGGGACAACAAATGCGCAGCAAGTTCCGGTCGCCCACCACGGTGGCCCGCAAGTAAGCCGGCGACAGGCGATGGCAGAGACGATGAACGAACAGGGTCATCTTTTGATTCCAGAGAGATTCTTCGTACGAGCCCTTCTTCAGGGCCGATGAACGCAGCGTGAGATTCGAGAGTTCGGCGGTAGACAGGCCGTGCTTCGAGAGGAGGATGTAAGCGAAAGTAGAGGACAAAAGAGAAGGATCCAGCTCCTCTTCCAAGCTCTCCAGGAGGACCTCTGCTTGGCATTCTAAGCTAGCTCGCGAGGGGAACGCTTCGGGCGGATGAGATGAGGTGATCCGAAAAGCGCAATGGGTGACCAGAGATACATACATGGGGTTAGGAAGACTGGTCACTGCTGCTTCTACAAGTAAACGGAGAGAAATTGAAAAAAAAATTGCGACAAATATTCATCAGACCTAAAAACAATTTATAACTTGTTTAGGCAATGACAGGGTTCATACGCATCTGGAAAGTCAGGGAAGGGCAAAATGGTCAGGGAGAGTCAGGGAAAGTCAGGGAGAACTGTGATGTTTGCTGGTAAATCAACCAGTTTATATAGTCGACACCTCCCTCTCCCTGAAATATTGCAGGGATGTGGCCAATGTGACAAAATGTGACAATTTGAAACCTGTGTGACAAATGTGACAAAATGTGACAATTTC
>JAQFYZ010002398.1:0-17218 GCA_034695085.1 Cylindroiulus punctatus
TATGAGCAGGTAAAACTGATCGTGTAGTGTCATACGTTGTATGGGCACTACCATAACAATACTGCCACTACAACTGATGATTCCAGTATTGACATTTTTTTGGCCGTGTAGGGGCCGCATAACTGTACCAGTGATATTTTAAGAGTTTCAGTGAAGTTTCGAGTAAAAACCGAGTACCAATAATCTTTTTAATCACAATAAACTAATGACTTTACAAAAACAAGCAACACTATAATATGATAAAAATATATAAAACATGAAAATGGATGTTACAATGAACATGGGTTTTGGGAATGTTCAAGTATTGCATCATTTTCTTTGTTTTTTTTTCTTATAATTTAATTCAATTTAATAAATGTTCACCCACAGCTGACACCAGAGCTGCCAAAACATCCAGAATCCTGTTATTCTTGTTGTAATCCAGATCGAATCTTGTTGCTGCGATGACATGGTAATTAAACGTGCCCTGCACTTCCAAATGAAACCAGTTGAGCATCATTTCGATGTTCAAAGTGCAACAAACTTCGAAGGACAGTTTTTCTAAAAGCCGTACTTCCTCAAAATGGCATCCACGATGGCGGCTGCCTGGGCCCTCTGCTCAAGGACCTCTGGCGACAGATATTCGCCAATATGTTGCAAATACCATGGCGCCATATTGTCCCGCAACACCCAAAAGTCCGCCCTCCTGAAATGCCTCTCCCTGTGCACCTCTGGTGGAATGCAGACGCCTCGTGTCTGCAAGATGTCCATGAAGTGCTTCCGGTAGCGCCCGTTCTCCTCTCGGATCCGGGCCATGGCGCCATCAGGGGCTCCGCTCGTGGCGTCCTCGCCGCCGCGGCCCATGGCGTCTTCGGAAACCTCCGCAAGCCGGCTCACGGCGTCACCGTTACGATCCATGGCGTCGCCGGCTCCGCTCGTGGCGTCCTTGCCGGCTCCGCTCATGGCGTCGGCGCACGCTTCCGCCGTGTTGGCGCCCAAGAACTCCAGGCTGCAGAACCATTCCACATCCGCCGGAAACGCCCCAGCAAACTCCCAGTCCAGCAGGCCCGTGACGCCACCGTGGGCATCCACCAGCACGTTCCTGGGCTCCAGGTCGTAGTGGGTCATGACCACCTTCGCCGGGGCGGCGATGGCGTCGGCCATGGCGCCCCGGCGCTCCTTGAAGCAGGCGCGGGCGAAGCTGTGCAGACGAGGCGCCAAGTGGCGCCGCAGGCTGAAGAAAAACGAGTGGCTCATGAAGGTGTCCATGGCGTCCTGGAAGACGGCCTTGGCGAAGTCGCCATGGCCGAAGAAGGGCCCGCGGCCCACCTCGAAGCACTGGTCCACGAAGACGTCCGCGGCGTCCGGCAGGGCCTTGCCGGCCACGGGGCGGAAGCTCAGGTTGCCGACCATGTCAAAGGTCAAACTGCGAACGTCGGCCAGCGTCTCGGCCAGCTGTCCCACGGCGTTCATCCGCTGGGCCTCCGTCAGTTCCGGCCAGGCCTCGTCCAAGGGGCGCCCTGGCAGCAGCTCCATGCCGATGTACTCGGCCCCTATCAGGTCCCGGTTGCTGCCGTAGAACAGGACCCGGGGCACTGGGACCCAGGGTCGGAGGTCACGCAGGTAGGCCAGGCACGCCACCTCGTTCACGGTCTTCCTTTCGTTCCAGAAACGGCCTCCGAGACGCACTATGATCTCTGACCCCGTGACCTTTGGCTGTCTGACATCTGATTCCAAAATCTTTGGCTCTTTGACCTTTGGCTGGCTGACATCTGATTCCAAAATCTTTGGCTTATTGACCTCTGACTCCGTGATCTTTGGCTCATTGACCTCTGACTCCGTGATCTTTGGCTGGTTGACATCTGATTCCAAAATCTTTGGCTCTTTGACCTTTGGCTGGCTGACATCTGATTCCAAAATCTTTGGCTTATTGACCTCTGACTCCGTGATCTTTGGCTCATTGACCTCTGACTCCGTGATCTTTGGCTCTTTGACCTTTGGCTGGCTGACATCTGATTTCAAAATCTTGGACTCATTGACCTCTGACTCCGTGATCTTTGGCTGGCTGACATCTGATTCCAAAATCTTTGGCTCATTGACCTTGGACTCCGTGATCTTTGGCTCGTTGACCTCTGACCCCGTGATATTTGGCTCGTTGCTCTCTGACCCCACGATCTTTGCCCCATCCACGGCCAGCTCGGAGCCGTTTGACACGCCACCCCTCGACTGGGTGCTCTTTGGGTCAGTGACCTTTGACCTTAGCACGTGGGATTCAGCGGAGCATGACTTGTCCATGCTGGGCTCAGGGACCTCTGACCTATCCGCAGGCCCGTTTGACCCTCGCCCTTCCAGCTCGGTCACACCTGACCCATCGATGACCTCTGACCCGACGTCCAGCTGCACAACGTAAGTGCGGTTGTTGAAGCCCCGGTCGATGTAGCGGATGGCCACGCAGAGACGGCCAGGGAGGTGGTGGTCAAGCAGCTGCTGAGCTTGACCCATGGTCAGCGCCACGCCGGCCCGTGGGCCGTAGGTTTCGTCCATCTTGGCAGCACTAGGTGGCGCCACGTACGAGTTGCGATCACCGGAATTACTGTCCACCAGATGGCTCCGCCAGCGAATGGCAAGCGTCTGCAAGCATGGTAAAGCGCTTTCTATATACTGCATACAAAACTATAACCGGACAGGTGCGTGTGTTGCTTTTATACAGTTCAGTAGGTTGCACAACGGCTGGCAATGCCGGTGACGTCATACTAACGGTTATGATGCCAAGGTTGCACCACAAGCTGTAATCAAGCTAGATATTCAACCGCTTGACTTGAGAAGGTTGACCTACTGCGCCTGCGTGGAAATCTTGAGCTTCATGTGTTATGGTTGCAATCCATCAATGGTGATTTAAAAATACTTTATAGTGTACTTTGGAAGTTTCCCATCATTGTTTATGTGTAAATTCAGCGAATTAGTGAAAGTGGGTTATGATGTCATGTGGACGAGGTGAAGGGTCAAGTGATGGGCGAGGGTTGACCAATTGTTCAATGACTTTTCGTCGCACTGTTTACATGCAAGCCTTCATTCATGTTAAATAATTAAAGCCCCATTACACCAAGTCACTACAGTTGTGAGTTTACATGACGAAGAGGGCGTAGCGAAAGGGTCGCCACCCAGGGGCATCTCAATTTAAGCCTGCCTAAGTTATTTACATTCAATTTCTAAAACTCAAAGCTTGAATCCAATCACCTTATGCAGATTCAAAAATCAAGTACATGTAATAACGAGTGAAGTGAAGGTGTGTAAAACAGGTTTACGCGTACATTCATAACTCCATTCGTCATCCAGTTTTGCAAAGACAAAATTGAGTATGGAGTAATTTTCTTAAAAATGATCCATTAGTTATCACTTCGTTATTATTTTCAAACGATATATAAACTTCCGGAAAACTTGCATGCTCTTTGAGGCCCTTGGGTATCATTTAATTACTGCATATATGAATTGACTTGGGCCAAAATTCAACATTTACGATCGAATTGGATGATCAATGATGTCATCAATTAGGTTGGGGTGAGTTGCCTGAAAAAGATGAGTGATCACAACCGAAAATTGTGATAGTGATGGCAATACACAGCTCGTAGAAAAGCGCGTGGCACAACAAGCCGCCATCTTTCACCAAGATGGCGGCCAGTGTCATCGACTAAGACCAGTGCAGAGGCCTTAAAAGGCCATTCCCCCAGCCCCCTGGGCAGGACAATAGACGATGGAAGTCGTCAATAAGCAAAAAATCCATATTCTCATTCTGGTCGGTCCGTAAGCCATCGTGTGACATAACTTTCCTTTCTCAACCGCACCATAAGAGCGTGGCCATTTTTTGTTCGCTTTTCTATGCGCGCCTATCTATCGTTTTGCACTCCCTCATTTTTTGATCAAAACACAAAGCAGATGATTTAGCCGTGCCATATTTTTACTTGTATCCCCCCGGTAATCTCTCTCCTGGAAATCATTTATAACCAAACAGTCATTTATCTTTTTCGCCGGCGAATTCGGCAGCAATTTGGTGGACACGGTTGCCATGGCGATCCCCCGTTATGGATCTAGATCTGGGCGCGAATAATGGTCATCGGAAAATCGTTGACCATCACAAACCCAGCGCCAGGAATGCCCGTTCCAGATCAGGTAACGTGCCAGGTGTGGACTGGCAATTAAATTAGGAGAAAAGCGTGTGACGTTGACCAATGGCCAGCGACTCATCTTCTGTCATTTGTCATTGGGCCTGGGAGACAAGACTTGTTAGATATTCTAGGCGTTGTCAACAACTGGTCTGCAAATTAAATTAGGTTTTCCAATGCATGTACGCCATTTTGATAAGTTTGATTTCGATCAGTGATAATCATACCACACTCCAGAACAATGTTTGCAGGCCAATCATGCGAAGCTCAGAAGTGTTGTATTGGTAACCTAAGTCTTGAAGCAATGCAATGGTTCAGTTTTGCAACGTTAATCAATCTGCCATTTTGAATATAAATATAGGGTTCCTGATACAGGGTAAAATCAAGTTATGGGCAAGCTAATTTGGATACCTCAACACGCCAAGCAGTTTTCTCTTTAAATCGTTCACAGTGTTTACATACAAGATTTAACTCGGTTTAAATAAAGCTCCCTTTAATGTGGGAATGCATGACATGTATATGCTTATCACCTGGGGATGACATGTTTGAAAACATACAGGCTCCTCTGCCATCCTGCATTTGATAAACAGGAAGTCCTTACATCGACTTAAACTTACTTGGTCTGAGTTGCCTTGAATCAAACCATCCCGTGTAAAACAAGTTTACACGCATGGCTTGCTTTTAGACATCTGAAAGTCTGCATGTCAACCTGGTAATATTTGAATTTATCTCCCATTTTTGGTGATTTATTAAGTTATTTAACAATGTGATTGCAATTGCATAGATTACAAGCGCCAAACTTTATGTATTTCACCTAGTGTCAAGTTTGAACTTTCCAACAAAAACACTTTCAATATAAATTACTTCAATCTCAGAGAATCTCGACTTCGACATCGCTTCTGAACAACAAAACCTTCTGAATTTTCACAATACATGTATTGTCATTTCCTGTACTCAAAAATGTCATGTCTTCTTCATTCCCAAATTTTCGTTTACTCTTCTTTTCAAAATTCCTTCAAGTTTTTTTTTTTTAAAAAGTTCCCTTTTACCAAACATTACCAACAACTTCGATTGTTTTTTTAAACTGAAAAACTTTATGTCCCACAAGTTCCTAACCTAATCCACTTTCACAATAAGCCATACACTGGCCACGCCCTCTATGTATCAAATCAAGTTGAGCGGTTGTTCGTGGCGCCCCCTGGCGAAAATTTCCCGCCTGAATTTGTTCAACGCTGCAGAAAACCTGGAATCAATTTTTTTCTGCTCTCCCCATTAGCAAAGTCAGGCGGCTAATGTAAATCTTCGGCAAGATGGGCAGCTCGGTATGCGAAAGGTGAAAAGTTGAAGTGATTTAACAGCCCGGGCAACAAGTGCCCCGCTGTCGCCCGTGGCGGGGCCAGAGGTCAAAGACCAACAATCGCAGGAATAATGGGCAGTCCGGGAACACCTCAGCTAAGCTGAATCTGGGTATGCTGGCGCCCTCTGGGGATCTTAAACTACATTTGTTCACGCAGTTTTAGCAAACAATAAAAATAACCAACTATGTAGTTAAGAAAATAAGTTTGAAAATGCCACTATGTACTGCACATTACAAAAAAAGTGCATGCTCAAAGTCAAGGTGAACCAAGCATCCATCGAGAATGAAAAGTTTGTAAGATACAAGGAATCAAAATTGCCTAACATTCACAGCATGTGAGACAAAAAGAGATCATAAGAAATGGAAAAGTTAGTTTGCAACCACCATGTTGCTGCGATGCAAGTTCACCTCAGAAGCATCAAAAAGTCCATTGGGCATCACCAAAGATTCCAAAACCCATGATCATCACACACATTGCAGGTCAATCTAGTAATTTTTTTCCAAAATGTGATGACGGCACACAAAAGTCTGTCCATTGTGCAGAATGATAGATGGCCTTCCACTATAAAATTTAGCAAACAATAAAAATAACCAACTATGTAGTTAAGAAAATAAGTTTGTAAATGACACAGTATACTGCACATTACAAAAAAGTGCATGCTAAAAGTTGAAAGTCAAGGCGAACCAAGCATCCACCGAGAATGAAAAGTTTGTAAGATACAAGGAATCAAAATTGTCTAACATTCACAACATGTGAGACAAAAAGAGATCATAAGAAATGGAAAAGTTAGTTTGAAACCAACATGTGGATGCGATGCAAGTTCACCTCAGAAGCATCAAAAAGTCCATTGGGCATCACCAAATATTCCAAAACCCATGATCATCACACACATTGCAGGTCAATCTAGCAATTTTTTCCAAAATGTGATGACGGCACACAAAAGTCTGTCCATTGTGCAGAATGATAGATGGCCTTCCACTACGAGTCTACGGCGCTCCAGCCTAAGAATGTGTGGCATACAGGACACGAGGAAAGCCGTTTAATGCTCGTTTCAGACATTTTCAGTTGAAAATGGAGGAAACGAGCGAGGCGACACTTTCATGACGATAGGCGCATGGTCCCTTCCAAAAATGTCCATTTCCATATGATTATATCGACATAAAAGTTTTCGCCATAATGCTGGGAAAAAAAGCGCGCTCCAAAATTGAAATAACTGCATAAACAGGGCTTAAACTGCATTCCCCGTTGGCGCAGTCATGCTGACGTGGGCCTAATCGCCACATGGATCAAGTCTGACCCGAAATAAACGAAATTCAAATAAGCTCGGCTTCAGTGAAGATCACTGCATGGAAAACTTAACTGTTCATGGACCAGCTTGTACATTAAAGTTTCGAAAAGCATGACCCGGTTAGGTTGAGTTCGTATAGGTTTGTGCAGATTTCCACATGAAGGCCCATCGAAAGTGAGTTGTGACTTTAGGGACCACAATTTCTCCTTTCCTGATCAACATATTAAAATATTTTTTTTTGTAAACATGGACTTGTTTTATTGGATGTGCTCTTGACAACTTGTGGAAATACATACGATATTAATAAAAACGATAATTCTATGTTTGACTTTTCATTTTGCTTTATGAGCGATAGATGGCAGCACCTGCCGTCTGAATGGGAATATAAGATCTAGAATTTGGAAAAATTCTAAAAACCACATGAAGGCCCATCGAAAGTGCGTTGTGACTTTGGGGACACCATGCACAAAATTGCGAACCACAATTTCTCCTTTCCTGATCAACATTTTAAAATATTTCTTTTTTTGTAAACATGGACTTGCGTTTTATTGGCTGTTCTCTTGACAACTTGTGGAAATGCATATGATATTAATGAAAACAATAATTATATGTTTGACTTTTTATTTCGCTTTATGATGGCACCTGCCGTCTGAATGGGAATGTAAGATCTAGAATTTGGAAAAAATCTAAAAATGAAATGTTTTTTAATTTTATATAGCGCATGAACTTACTATCAATATAAACTTTAAATTAAAACAGTTAGTTTCATTTGAAATTATCATATATCTCCAAAATTCTCAAAATTCAATTGCAGAAAATCACTTTCAATGGGCCTTAAATTAAGTCAAGCTCCCATACAAGGTATCACCCCAAGCTCTTCTGCATGTATACCCGATAACATCTCACGTACAGCAGCTGGCAGCTCATCTTGTTATTATCGATTTTCCCTTCCAGGTGTGCTGGCCATTCTCCGACGGCCAAAGGGATTTTTTGGTAAACAGATTAAGTTTTTAAGAGGTGCGTCTAAGCCGGTATAATAACAATATCAAAAAAGGCGATGGCGAGTGTCCATCACCGCCTATTGTCCACCCAACGAGTCTGATGACCGCTGGTGAGGGAGGGGGCTTAAGCGGATCGTCTTCAGGTGTTGCTTACCCAGGGATCGCCCCTTTCTCTCCTGCCAGGAATGTCAATTATCGGAGGCCCGTGCGAGGAAAACCCCACATGGGGAACAACAACGGTCGCCATCTTAGGCGGATTAATGGATTAGGGGGTCGGCTTTGCACGATGGCTGGATAATATTCAAATCGGGATATTATTCACGAGTAAACATGGACTCGAAATGAAATACAATGTCCAGCCTTGAGGACAGTCGAGATACTTCATGGATTAGCATACATGCAGAGCTCAAGATTTATCAGAAAACATGAGCTTGCCTGGCAATCTGATGAAGGCAATCTTGAAGTCGGGAATTTGCCATGATACTTCAAAGGTGCCAAGCCATAACGTTCTAAGTGCCAGAAAATCGACTTTTGAGGAAGCGAAAAAGACTTAACAGTGGGGTGCAAAATATTTTCACGTTCTGATGTTGTGAAACACTCAAGTCCAATGAAGAAAACTGCAATGGAACAGTTCTGATTGCAGACATTCTTACAAAACGTTTTAAGTGCTACCACCAACACTTCAAGTAAATGCTTGTTGCTCACTTTGGCACCCTTCTCTTGTTATCAAGCAGTACTCTCATGGTAGCCTTATCACAAACATGTCATTTTCGATTCCAGCGATTCCAGCGACACCTGCAGAGAGTCAACGTGAAGCAAATGCATGAAATATTAGACTTTTGTATACCTCCAAAACTTGCTCCTTGCAGCTTAACTAAGTTTTTCTTTTGTCAATTCCTGTAATAAAGGTAGGACTTGATTCACCATGGGGCACGACTGAGTGGACATCGAGGCAACAGATGGACAGCATCAAGAAACAACATATACATGTCCAAACGTGTATCCTCCCAAAACTCATTCTGGATATGGAGGCCATAATGCAGCATAAGATATGCACAAAGTATTTTAAAACAGAGTCCTACAGATCTACAGTTTCCACTGTATACATTGCTAAGCAACTTCGTATCCATGAAAGGACAGAAAGTACATGTCCCAAACTTTGCTGCCCATTGGTCTGGTACTTTCCACACAACGTATTCGTTGCATCGTGACTAAGTCCACCACACGGACCTAATGGGCCGCCACTTCACCTACCGGTCCCTTGGCTCATAGCCAAAGTGCCTCAACTTCCTCCTGGTCTTCACCGCCCCGTCCATTAGCTGGTCAAAAGACGAGGAAGGATATCAATAAAAGGTGAAAATGCCTTCATCGCCAGCCTATTGTCATGGCCATCAAGCGGATCATCCCCCTTTCAAGATCCACCGAGCCTTCTTTTCGGCTCTTGACGGTTAACCATCATCCCTCGCTTTCATTCCTAATAATTCCAATTCATCACTCTTCACCACCGATGCCTGAAGACACCACGGGGCTCACCCATTTTTTGCCCATTTTGTTCATTGTCCCCTTGGAGCACCACCGTTCCTCGGCCCTCGCCACAGGCATCTGGACGCAGGGCCATTACGATGCGTCCGGCTAATATACACCTTAATTACTGGGATTCAATAAGATATGAAACGAGCTTCAAGATGGCTGCCCCAGGGCCATCTAGCAGGCAAACTGGGAAACTGAGATGCAGCTGCCACACATTTGCACCACACCTGACTGAGTTTTCATCTTATTCGTTCTTATTTACACAGAATCGATGAAATTAGTTTACATGTTTTTTAAGAATGAAGAATCCATAGCTACAGGTCAGTCTTACCTGAAGATGAGATGTCTTTAGGCTGGTTTGGCAAGACGCTGAACTCTGGGAATGTGGAAAGTAGTCACTGATTCATTCGGTGTTGGATGATGGACCTGCAGTAATTAAAGAGAAATTAGATCGATGAAGTAGAGCTTCCACTCTAAAATATGCATGCCAAACACTTGTTATTGATGGTTGGTTTGTTCTTGGGCAATTGGCCATTAAAACGTGTTTATTCACAAAGCATGAAAAAAGCAATTGGCGATAAATGGCCGATTAAACCATTAGGGAACACCGGTGGTGGTACCCCCATGCATCATTCGCCAATTAAAATAACTACACCTCGTTATTTAGTGCAGTGTACAAAGAATCGGTCAATAATGCAATTTGACGGAACCAGACTGAAATATTGGCTTAATATTCAAAGAAAAATTTGACAGCTTCAAATATATCAATCAAAGCACAAATTCGCCAAATTCATGTTTACAGTTTTGCAAGGCCTTTAAATAAGCACGTTTTTAAGAAAATTCTATAGGAACATTTGAGAAGTTAAACAGTCTTTCAATAACTCCAAAAATCACTTTGCAAGAGCTTAACCACCTTGACCGAAATCAACAAAAACTTAATTCTCAAGTACCTCATCCAAAGTTTGTATTGAATTAATACTTGTGAAATTGAAAATTTTCACAGAGACGTCCAAGAACGATAACAGCTTTTTAAGAATATTAGTATTGTGCCACACAACGCTCACTGGCTTTGAGTGATATTTTGAGTTATATCATGTGCTTATCTGAAATACTTATCAGAACTTCGATGTACACAGATACGTTATCAATAATTTCTAAACCATTTTCTTCAAATTTCATTATAACCATGGGCCATCCGTCCTCATCAGTCATCATTAAAATTTCGATAAGTATGAATTTACAAGTAGGCACGTACAGATCAAGCACATTTCCCCTAATTTCGTGGCGCTTCTTGGAAGTACATGCAAGATGGCGCCAACTTCCGCCTCACAACGGCGCTTCCGCTCCATGGCGACGACGATCTATAAACGACCACAATAGGGTCGTAGTATAATGACACCATCCATCTCTTTTACTTCATGAATAATAAATAAATGCGGTGGGGCCAGAAAAAAAAACTTCCAAAAAATGGGTGAAAATACGTCAGGAGGACAAAGAACAGGGCAAAAACACGAGACAAATGACGGCGCACCAGCCAATGGCCAGCGCGGATGTATCTGTTTCAGCGGCAGCCATTATGGTGCAAAAACTAGAAAGGAAATCTTGAAGAATACCACAGAGGACAAGAGCAACCAAAGACCGAAGGCTGTTCCAGAAATTATTTAAAGTGCTCTTTCACACCAAGAGCAATTACTCTTTGCTACCAGTTGGGTTACTTGCAATCTGCCTATTGCATTCAGTGACTTGGTTAGAGGTACAGGTATAGGTGCCTTGAATCAACCCACCTCATGTAGTCGATCAAATCCGGTTAAGTTTGGCCTTACCGGTCGTTAACACTTTCTGGGCAAAAATCTTAAGCCAAGCTTATGACCAAAAGTCGAAATACCAAATAAATATTCGGCGACCTTGTCAAAACACATTTTTCCGCAAAAATCGTAAATAAAAAGATGAACGGGCAGCGACGTCTCTATTTGCGGCGCGCCCCCTGGTGACCCCTACCCAGAACCCGGGAGAAGTCAACAGGATTTTAGTGTGGGCGCACACTTAGTAAAGCTTGATTTACGCCCGACGATGGCGAACGGTTGGGTGTAATGAAATAATCTTCGGGGCCCTGAGGTCAAGGGTCAGACAGGAACATTTCCAGTGGATTTATTGGCAGGGGGCAGGCACAGGCCGGAACGTGCCTAAAGTTAACCGGAGAAAATTTTGGCATTCTTTAAACAAATTATTCAATCTCACCTCGAGAAAAGCGACAAATACACTGACCGGTTAACCGGACATTACGAAATGCAGCACAGACACCACTGTTGGGCATAGTTAACCAAGTTTTCAATTAACTAAATCCACAACTATACAATTAGTCGTTATTCAGTTACGTACAACTAATAACTAAAATTGTATTGTTATTAATCACCAACTTTTTCAAACTTTTAGTTTCAAGTTGAAATTAATAAGAAAACATCCACATTAATAAGAAAACATCCACATTAATAAGAAACAATCCGCAACTATACAACTAGTCGTTATTCAGTTACATACAACTAACAACTAAAATTGCATTGTTATTAATCACCAACTTTTTCAAACTTTTAGTTTCAAGTTGAAATTAATAAGAAAACATCCACATTAATAAGAAACAATCCACAACTATACAACTAGTCGTTATTCAGTTACGTACAACTAACAACTAAAATTGCATTGTTATTAATCACCAACGTTTTTAAACTTTTAGTTTCAAGTTGAAATTAATAAGAAAACATTAGTGACAATAACAACTAATCTTTATCAGTGTCATTTAAAATTGGTCTTTCACTTTATTGGGTTACCCAAGCAACCCAAAGGTTTGCAGAACTAATATAGTTGTAGTTTGTAGGTTTTCTTTACAACTTGCAACTAATGTCTTGCCCAACACTGCCAGACACCACGTCCTGAAATTGTCTCCAGACGATCTTACAGCTATTCCTAGGCAATTTCAATCTTGGCAACAATGTTGAGATTTCACGCAGATATCATTTCTAGCTGCCTCTCGGCGCTCGGTACAATTTTCATTTGTTTAACCCGAGGATTTTTGAGATTTAATAATTTTTTTCTTTAATATGCCATATGCCGATGGCCCCATTTCATAGGGCCGAGCAGCACTCGTCCCCATATCTCACTGCAGACGTTGCAATAGTTAGGAAATTGCTTTTTATCCCCGTGGCTCATTATTCACCTGCCCTAATGGCAAAAGGAAGATGGAGAGGCAAATGAGATACAAATGAGCCAATTTTGTGCCAAAAACCATGCGCCCCCCGCTGCTAAATTGCTTTGTCGATGCTGCGACATGTGCTCCAGAATACAGCAAATTAAATACTCCGCCCCGAGCATGAGCACAGAAAACAGAAAAAAATGGGACATTTTTCTTCGTGGAACATGTCGAGGAATTCATCGTATACCTCTCAGAATGTTAATTATGACCCAATGTGAAAATTGGCAGTGTGACCAACGAAAATTCATATTTGATGAAGTGCTACATGTGAGTCTGTTCATTCACTGTCATGTTGTATATCATGGCATTATGCGAAACAAGAGGATTAGTTTTTCGACAAATATACATGTATATGAAAGTTATTTTCCATATTAGTATAATCAATTAGCATAATCACTAAATATACAGGTTTTATATACCAATGTGTATAGAATGAGTGTTTTGCCAGTGTTAAACTTGTTTAAATTTATAAATTCCGCCGTTCATTTAAACAAAAATCCAAAATGGAAGACGAAATAGTAAATTTGCTCGCAATGCAGTGTAATACAATACGGTGCAATGCATGATTACAGCGTAAAGTATACTTTTTAAGCGTTTCATAGGGGTCAGATAAACTGCAAAACATGAATTTGTTACTTGTTTTGTTACTCGTGAATCTTTCATGGATTTTTTTCGACTTTCGAGGGTACACCGAGTCGCTGATTTTTCTTGTTGCCAATGACTTCGATGCTAATTCGAATGAATGATGAAGAGCTTTTGAATCCAAAGATTGTGCAGTCTTCAGAGCAGGACCAAAACCCGAATTAAATACTTGATCTTTGGCATCCATCTCCGACGGTTCCCTCAATTTATGCATTGCCTAGGCACGGGGGTAGAAGCTGGCCATTTTTCATGGTCAGCAAAATAGCAAAATGAATTTTTTCCGTTTTTTATTCCCGAAATTGCTGCATTTTCCGGAATTGGTTGAGAAAAACAATTTGTGGTGTGGTTTTCCCTCACGTGCTGTATATCTTTGCCACTGTATATTTAGCCCAGGTCACATTCAGCCTATTGTCTCATGGCGGCAATAAACGTGGATTTATGGACATGATTAGGGATTTTGTATTATTTTATGTTCCTGGTAGGCTGCACTAAACTCCGATTATTGTAATTGGCTACGAGGAGCGGTTTTAACGTCAGAGTAATGACAATGATTTACATGTATTTGAGGACATCGCTATACACGCCCAATATAATAAGAATTACTGAAAAATGTGCGTTCATTTTAATTGAAAATATCATGAAAATGATTAATATTAAAATGTTTTAATGATGTTTGTGTTCATATTTTCCGTGTAACATCAGTAAGAGTTGAGTAACACAGAACACTATCCCATATGGATATTTTTACATGTCTAGACCATCTAGATTGTACATGAGGATCATAAGTCCTTCACTCATCACCAAAATTAATGTTAAAAAACTGTTATGGTTGATTACTACAGAAATTGAGTAATACAGAATATCCCATATGGATATTTTTACATTTCTAGACAAGCTAGATTGTACATGAGGATCATAAGTCCTACACTCATTACAAAAATTAATCCTAAAAAACTGTTATGGCGCTACAAGGACGAACTGTTGCAAAAAGTCAGTTTTTTCCTATCATTTATATTTCATTCATGTCTCTGTAATCGCTATAATCGAAAGTGATATCTAAATGTATAGGGAATTAAACCCTCAAGATGTTTACTGGCACTGATATCATGTTATCAAATAGCCAATTATCGTTAGCAACACTGGAAATACCTTTTGAATTAAATTTTCTTTTAAAAAATTTCGCTTAACACTGATTCGGTGATTTGGTACCTGTATCATGATAATCTGTACCAGAAAACACATTGAGCTTTTCCCTGCATAGTCGCCATTTTCGATTCTAGAAGTAACATCAGGTACTCCATCTGAATCAGTGGGCGAACTTGTATTTCGCAAAAATTGGTCCTTATACTCAGCTTGCTTCAACTAACTGTTAACAATTACATTTTGTTATGAATGCAGGACTACGATCACCCTTAATATTTGAATGTATAAAATTTGGCTTTGATTTCTAAACTGCCGCAACGGTATGGTAAAGCGAACATCCACATAACGACTGTATCTACTTGTTTGGCCCCACCATGTTCCATGTGCATGGTATTTGCACCTTAGAAATGCACATAAATATGACAGAATCGTCTGCTTAGCGCTGTTCTTACGTGCAAATTAGCCCGAGTGTCAAAATAATGCGTTGGGGCATCCTGGGTGCCACCCAGCTCCGGAGGAAATTACCCTGACACGACGGACAATTGGCCACCGGAAAATATGGCTGCCAAAAGTTGCTAATGAATGGCGTAATTTACGAGCGTAATTTCGGGGCCAGGCGCGCTATAGGTGAGCCGGGGGTATTGTCCGTGGGGTGGAGAACAATGGAGCGAGTGTGGGTCCGTGATCCGGGGAATGTCGAAAATTACCACGAGCCCGCCCCCTGCCGTTCAGCGAGGCTGGACAGGTAACGAAGCGTGGATTGTTTGGCGTGAATTTCAATTAACGCTCGTGTCCCTGCCCTCCCCCAACTCCCACAACTTACGGCGGCCATCTTGGGCAGCGTGAGGAATCCGAAATTCGGTTACGACCCTGCTACATATTTCAACTTGGCAGCAGATTCATATGGGCTGATGGATTGCGTAATATATCACCGCATATTCAGCAGCAGCATCAAGTTCGTAAACTGCGAATCCCAAATCCATCGCAATTAGTGGCACATTGCATATTGACAGGTTTTCCAAACTTTTACTTGGCTGCCAAGTACATCTTAAGATGTAAACTGATCGAGTGCTTTGCTTGGGAAAAGTAGCATTAAGATTGCATGGGCGAAACTCGCGATCGAATGGGATCACTTACACATCGACTTTTTAGACACCCTGTATATTTAAGATTGGTTGAATGTCAAGTTGCTGTGGTAGCCAGACAAATAACGATAAAATTTTTGAAAACTGATTATCTTTGCCACATACCAACACCATCAGTTCACAATACATTGAAATCACTAAATGTGTCCCCAAGCAAGCTTTATCTAACCTTAAAATAAGCTACCTTACACCGAGCCACTAGTCCACTAGCCTCAAGCACTCGTGGTTGTCGACCCACATGCAAAAGAAATGTATTTCAAATGCATTTTGAAATACATCGCAAATTGTAAAATGTATTGCAAATGTATTTTTCAGAAAAAGCTCCATGATAAATGCATTTTAGAATGCATTTACAATCCATTATGAAGTACATTTATGTCTCAATCTATATATATGTATTTTGAAATGCATTTCAAAATGCATTTCTTTTCCATATGGGGAGGGGGTCATGTAATCAAGTCAAATAAATTCGACTAAATTCTGCATGCAAACAGAGTGGTTGCTGCGCAATCAATTAGCAAGTTTTTCCCATGGAAATGCTCGCTAATTTACGAAATCAAAACGAAAGCCCAGCCATGGAATAGCCATGCAAAAACGACCAACAACTACTGTAAACAAGTTCGGATAGCCATAACTATTTGTTATAACAATTTTACATCATGGGCCAAAAATCCCCGAGTGCATGGGGACCCAGTCTACATGAAAGTTGATCGTCACTGGCCGTTCGTGAAAATACCAGATATCACAGCTACAAGTACATTAAATTGGAATCCAGTCCTGTTTGGCACTGGAGCAAAGAAAGAAAAAACCCCATTATCAGATTGGCAGAACTTTCGAACCTCCATCAACCCTTACCAGATTTGTGCAGCGTCACTGCAGGAGCTCTGTATTTAAGCACACCTTGGTGCGTCAGATTTCGGAGGCTGGTGTCTAAAGGTGTCAAAAGGAGGATTAAGATCGGCCTTTCAGTGGTCATTAAGCGAGGCCGTCCAAAGAGATGACGCTCCATTCTTCCACAATGGACACCAGGGGGCGGTCGGCGTGGATCCACCCGACGTCCCGTGGCTGCGTATTTATCTTGGAGCTCGAAACTGTCCACCCTGGAAAATCCGGGCGGGTGGGGAGATTAGCCAGAAATCGATGCTGGCCATGAACTTATCAAGCGAACATTGACGAAGGTAACCGTCAATTTAAAACCAGCGAAATACCAACAAACGCCACCATTGAGAAAGTTCTTGGAGGAGAAGAACGCCCATGCAGCAATCCCTAAAAACGCATAATCTAAATAGCCCGATGGATAACACGAAAACAGCTTCACAACCGAAGCAAAAAATCTACGCTTCAGGAAAATTGGCTTAAAAGACCAATGAAAGACAAACAGCAAAAGTAGAGAAGCGCTGCTCCGAGTAAAATAAACTATCATAAGAAGCAAGTGCGTCTACAACGAAAAAATTTCTTGGAATAACATCCACAAATCCACGAAACCTCAATAACGATAAAATTACAATAACAATTAACTGAAAATATGTACTAACAAACCATGAAACGAGACACAACTTAAAATGAAAAAGAAAAAACTTAAGGCTGATTACAAGGTCCATTGAAAATGCGTGGTAATTTTCGGACACCCTGCATAATATTTCCACCTTGCAAAACCATGCAAAATTTGTTCCGTACTTTTGCTTTAATAAATAAATAAATAAAGACGCTCAAAATCCTGCCTAC
>JAQFYZ010002399.1:0-17195 GCA_034695085.1 Cylindroiulus punctatus
AAAAAAGACTTCAATTGAGTAAAAAAGACTTCAATTGAGTAAAAAAGACTTCAATTGAGTAAAAAAGACTTCAATTGATTAAAAAAAAGTGGTCAGTTCAGTAAGGAGTAGTCATTTCACGCAACATGACCTACAGTATAGTACGTCATGAACCAAGAATAGTAATACTCAAAAGTGCACCTCATTAATGCATTAATTGCTTCCTTCATGCTCAACGTTTGGCACATAGGCCCTGTTGGAATTGTAGTCTTCAGTTTGCATGTACGATGTAAGTCACTGCAAACTTAAATTGAATGCAAGAACGTTTTGACCATTCAACTCTCTGAGAACGAGGACCCCAGCATCGTCCTTAAATTTGAAAATAATTGAGGGATGAACTTTGACCTTACCTGCTTGTTTACGATGCCTTCCACGCCCCAAATTTAATATCCAACATCGTTGATGGGTGTCCAAAGTCCGACAACCTCATAGCGAAGCACCCTGAGACCAAGGGTCGGAGGTCATTGGATGGGGGTCCGCCATAGGGCCATTTCGTAGGTCAATTTTTGCACAAACTCAATTCTAAAAAAAAATTATAAAAATAAATTCATGGCTACATGATAGAAGGGATTTTCTGGCTGTGTTCTACAATTACATGCAAATTTCTGGGAACAATTTCAAGTACAAAATCTGTTTTACAATAATTTAAAAATATGCATGACGTGCAACATAAAACTACACTGTTGTTTATTTCATAGAAATATACACGCCAATATACATGTACAATTTCTTGATATTTTTTTGCAAAATTAAACCCAAGCTAGATCCCCATCCCACATCTGAATTTTCGTGATTAGTAACACAATTACAGAATTATCTACCCGGATAAATTACGAAAATGCAGTTTTCCACATTGGTTTACGTGGGAATTTCGTATAAAATTTTCAGCATAAATTACTGAAGGCGTTGATTTTTTGGGAGTGAAAATGTACCTTCAAATTTGCAGGAAGTGAAGAAAATGGAGAACTTCCTTGCAAGATTGAAACAATTACTCGCAGAAATACATGTATATATTTTTTTCAAAACACCTAACATGATCACAAGCTCAAAATCATCCAACATTGCTTCTGTCCCTGTTGTCTCTAATACATTTTAAAATCCAAAAACGTTCAGCTAGACCGTGATTTAATGGTTTGTATGACTGCATCAAACTACCTTGATTAAGCTTCAGAATACTCGAAATAGTGTTTAAAAATACGAAGAATCAAAACGTTATTTCAAGAGTTACAAAACTTTAATTATAAACAGTCGAGAAATTATGTACCGACAATTACAGTTATTTCATCACTAAACGCAAAAAAATTTGAACAAAATAAAATAGAAGGAAATTACAGTATATGATGTTTATAATTTTATTTTTGCAAGATAATATCTCTTAAGTACAAATGTCATCCAACCCAAGAACAAGACTTTCAACAGTGATTACAGTATATGGCTGCTACTGTTGCATTTCTTAATTTTTGTAATATCTTTCTTTTATAAATGTTGATTCTAATTTTATTCCTAAATGTTTTTTTTAAAAAAGTGGTATTTCACAATATTTTCCAGCCTCTTTAGGGATATCAATTTTTTATTGATCAACAACTTTCATGCTGTTTTTTTTTCTCTTAAATTAATATTTCTTAACTTTTAATTTTAATTAATTAAAAAATAATTAAAATAATTAATTGAATTTGAATCAATTTTCCCACATGTCTTTTCTTAAATAACACCGATTTATACAGCACTTACTTGGAATTTCACACCATTTTCCAAGACTCTAATATTATATGAAATCCAACTCATTGACATTGGTGTTTAGGGGCACCTATTTTTCAGTAGTGATTTTTCAGCAGTGTTTATGAACCCAAGATGTTCTGAGGCCTTTGACAGTGGTCAGCGTCCATCGGACGACGTTTCTGGACGACCCCTGAACAAAAAATGTGTTCAGGGGGTCCCCCTTATTGGATGCACCCTCGCAAACAACAATGGTAATGGATTGACAGCGGGGTCAGGTGATGCTTTTGTTGGCAGTCGTGAAACGCCAGTCAATAGCAAAAAGACTAAGAAGATTCTCTCTTCAGAGGCCATTTACACCAAGAGTACAGTGGGACACATCCCAAACACAACAAAAAAAAATGGCGAAAACTGATCACTTTTCCAATATGTCCGCCTACGCCACACACGGCGCCTCATGTCCGAAAACTAACAAAAGGACCAATCTTTAATTTGGCTTCTATAAGCGTGAATAATTAAAGGTTGAAACAAAGGAAACGTCCCAGCCTGGAACTCTGTCAGAAGTCGAATCAACAAGTGGTGGGTGGTCAGCGCCACCTACCGGGACGGTCAAAACGACCATAATCAAAATCAAACAGCTAATCATTTATATGCAAAATAGTAGCAGAAGACATTGAAGCTCGAATCCGGAAGTGAACGGAGGTCACCCCCAGCGCCACCTAGGGGTCAACCATAAGTTGGGTGGAAATCGGTTTGCATGCATGGTTCGAGCATAATACTCTATGTCAACTTGTAATTTTTGTCTAAATTTGGAGCTAATTTTTGCTTAATTTTCTCTTAATGCTTCCTGTCCATTTCTAATTTTTGTCTAATTTTGGAGATAATTTTTGCAAAATTTTCTCTTAATGCTTCCTGTCCACTTGTAATTTTTGTCTAATTTAGGAGTTAATTTTTGCTTAATTTTCTCTCTTAATGCTTCCTGTCCACTTGTAATTTTTGTTTAATTTTAGAGCTAATTTTTGCTTAATTTTCTCTCTTAATGTTTCCTGTCCACTTGTAATTTTTGTCAATGAGCTAATTTTTGGTTAATTTTCTCTTCATGCTTCCTGTCCAGTTGTAATTTTTGTCTAATTTCAGAGCTAATTTTTGCTTAATTTTCTCTTCTCTGTCCACTTGTAATTTTCAGGCTTATTTTGGTCTTCCGACCATACCCACATGCCAATCTCTTAATTTTCTTAAGTAGAATTTTCTTAAGTATGATCAGCGCCACCAAGGGGGAAGAAGTGCACGAAAAGATGTCTATTGGCAAGAGCGCCGCAGGAAAATCCCCACTAAATGCATGCAGTATCTGGTAACACTGGCTGTAGCTCCGCCCTAATTTTCTTAATTTTTTTTAATAACTAGACGTAATCCTATATGTATGATAGGTTGTTTAAGCCAAAATAAGTGCACTTTACACCAAAGTTGTGGAATTTACTACTCATTTTCATAAGTTTCAATTCAGTTTCAATTAGGTTGAAGCAAGTTACTATTATTTTAACACTGACTTTACTGAAAGTGTCAAAAATATCTAGCTGAACATCCCAAAAGTTCACAGGTTGGTTTCTAGTGCACGATTTTCCATGTTCCCAAATAAAATCAAGACGATTTCCTTGGTTTTGGTAACGACCTATCAGTCAAAGATGGTGAAACCTAATAATTAAATATTTTTTTTTTTAAATCAACTAATTGTTAGGATGTAACAAGAAGGAAGTGTTGTTCTCCAACTTATAGACACGGACCTTTGATGATTTTTTTCATTTAAAATTCACGATATTTGTTATCGACAGGGATGTGCTATAGGAAGAAGCCTGCTTGCCACAAGGTTAGTTGTACACCCGCCAAATTATACATAAAAACGTGCAGCTAATTAAGGCGAGCTCATGAAGATAGGGAGAGCTATCTCATATCTGTATCACAAAATGATTAACATCACGAAATTCAATTAAAACAAGCTGCAGGATAATTAACGCTGGTTTTACACAGGATTGGACGTGCTAAGGAAACCCTAGAAGCCTCAGCAATTAAGCCAAAGGACACCTCGGAGAATACCCCCAAGTAATTAGTGGGAACAAATTGCACGAATAAAAAAACTGGCAAAAAAATAATGCAAATTGGAGGTAATACGCCAATTTAATTAAATGAATCACGAGCCTCATGAACCACAGCCCAAATCTGGTCGACTTTTCCCAATCTGGTGCCAATGCCCTTATGGCATTGTATATGCAATGTATAATACAATGTAATATACGTATAAAAAGTTTAAAATTTATATTGTATACATTCTGTTAAATGCCTGATTTGGTATTGAATTGAAGTAGTAATGATAACAATTTCTGTTATGTTCTTGAAACCTTTAATTTTATATAATAAATGTTTGAACCTCTCACAACTCACAAAAATATGTTTTTCCGAATGTGTTACCAATACCCTTATCTTACAAGAGTATGAAATTCATACTGTATACATTCTGTTAAATGCCTGATGTGGTATTGAATTAAAGTAATAAAGACCAAAAATGCATGTTATGTTCTTGTAGCCTTTAGCTTTATGTCTTAAATAAATGTTTGAACAAAAATATGCTTTTTCGAATATGTTACCAATGTTACCCTTACCAATGTTACCAATATTTCCCTTATTATACGAAGGCATAAACATATGATGTATATATTCTGTTGATTGCCTGATATGGCGTTGAATTGAATTGATAATTTTACATTTTTAATGTTATATTATTTTATAAAAAACGTTTTGACCCTCTCATCATCTAATAATAATTTGCTGTCATGCATTCATTGGTTAGCTAATCAATTGGTTAATCATTAACGATTACCTTAAAATATATGTATTACTAATGGATTTTGAAGATGGGAGTTAATTTTTATTGGATTTTGATCTTGTAAGATTATTAATAGGAAAACAAATTTTTTGCATGAAAATTACCTTAAATTGAGAAGTTGATAGTTTCGTGCAGACGTTTATGCAATAGAAGGTTATTTGTTGGTAAGCCGAGTAAAAATAGTGCACTTTTCAATTTGTATTTGGGAAATACATTGATTTTTATATGTACAGGTAGTTGTTTGGTCAGGCACAAGTAAAGGCTATCCCATGCATGCAACGCCATCTATGTGTAGCTGCTGCAATGAATGCCAGAGCGAAATTAAGCTAATTATTATTATTGACAATTTATTATAGGAAAACGTCACTTAAAAACTCAACAGATTTAATCGAATAATTTAAATAATATCATTGATTTTCAAATTACTTGTTACATTTTATTAACTCTACAACGAGTTAAAAAATGAATCTTTATGAAAAGATTCAAATAAATTTAAAAACTTGGTGGACATACGATTAATTTTGCAAACAAATTTTTTGCGCAAAACTATCATTTCTACCCTATATTCCACGAAAACTATCTTTTTACAGTCATAAATCTGGCTAAAATATGCCTTGATCCGCAGACCTTGAAGTAGAAAAAACACTGTATAATTAGTATTTAAGCGAAATTAATTACACGGTTTAATTGCTTAATTGGCGTTTGCTAGTTAATATATTCATGACGTTGATAGAGCGAGCTCAAATTTGCATAGCTAAATAGTGTGGCCAAAACTTGGATTTTAGCAAAATGTGTTCAGCAAAAAATCATTTTTTTCATACTAGTTTTGGAGTTATTTGCTGATATTTTTATTAATATAATATTTTAATATTATTTTACAATTCATTGCCATCAAAAGCTTGTTCTTGCCTTGTGGCATATAAACAAATACATACTATTGAAAATTAAGCAGCAATTGCTAAAGACTATATAAAATTAAAAGCAAATAGGGCTATATCATTTTTAAGTTGTTTGAATATTAAACTACGTTTTTTTTTTAAATTCACCTATTTTGTTTATGTTTAATAGCTCCTAAGGCATTTGATTAAAAAGTATTAGTATAATGAAACAGGTAAGGCCAGTTATCGGAGAATATTTAATGAATTTAAAACATCAGATATGTATTTTCACTAGGATTGTTACCATTTGAAAATGCTTAAAATCATCTAATCTAAAAAACTGCAGATACACCATGCAGAGATTCTACACAGCATTTTGACAATGAAAAACTTACTGAAAATGTTTAACTTTGCAAAATAATGTTTCTCAATATGGAAAAATAAAAAATAGTGAATTTATGAACTGACCAGACCCCAGGTGTCGCTAGTCGACGTCTGCAAACGCCTTCCCCAAATTCTCACAAGGCAGAAAAAAGCGTTTTCCCCCCTAATTTGCATGTGAACTATATACTTCAATTCGGCAATTAACGTTTGACACGATTCTAATGCGCCCATAAATAAAATTACAGCAAATAATGGAGAGGGCTTGAATGGCCGCCCATATTTCATCCCAATTTCAATTCAATGATCATGGAGTTGAACAAGGGATAATTAGTATAAATAACAATTGATCACGATATGTATCTCAACGGGTCAAGTACGTAGTTATCAAGAAACGCCCCAAATACCATAAAACCCTCTTAAGGCCTTACGTGGGTGAAAAATATGTTGCGAATTTGGCTTTTTCCTATCCACTCGATCACCTTTTTATGTACAAATCACACCAAAAGCATCAGTGGGCGAGTAGAAAACCACGTGTTCATGTTAGGGGTGCAACCTCAGCAAATTTGGGTGGTCAAGCACCAGAAATGGGCACTCCAATAATTCTCAACAAATCATAAGCGGTTTACGATGATAAACTGGCAAAAAACGCTAGAAAAAAATGCAGAATTTGCTTAAAACGCTAAATTATGGAAATTTAATGTGGTCATACTGTAGGTTCCACATGGAAATTTCACCTCACAGTAGATTCGGAAAACCAGTCACTGAATCGTTCAGTTTTTCAATTCAGTTTTTACCAAAGATTAATGTTTGCAGAAAGATTTAAGATGTTGACAATACAGGGTGTCCGCAAATGTTTGCTGCGGTTTCAATTAACTGAGGCGCGTTTTGTAACCAACGAAATCAATTTCTGATACAAAAACAACATCATCAAATAAAATTAGTTGAAATTTCCTTCCTTTCTAACTGTCAGCAAATAAAACACCAAATTATGTGAATATAAACAAAATTTCGCTCCATGAACACATACCCAGAATTTACCCATGTTTACCTATTAATGGTTTACCCTCATGTTAACCACACATTAACCATGTTTCATATGCTTGAGTCAATAAAATTAAAATTTTAAACAAAAAAATGCACGTCATTGTAGTTGTTTGGAAACGAGCATCATTTTAAATCAAAATGAACTTTGCAATCATGCCTCATTTGGTCTTCAAATATCCATACATTTTAATTTGACATTGCATATTACCCAAACGACCCCACATTCATTGCATATCCTCGAGTGAATAAAATTGGTTTTGAACACAGAAAATGCACTAAATACAAGTATGTTTGAAAATGAATCGAAAATTTCAAATGAAAATCAACTTTCAATCCTTACCACATTGTATGGTCAAGCAATATTCAAGCATTTTGATTTGACATTCAAAACGCTTGCCCTAATGTGGGCACTTACATGTACATTGTTAGGCAACTTCGAACACCCCCTTAAGTAGCCCTCCAAACCCTTAATTCTAGGGCAGGTAATTATTTAAATTCGACCTTAAGAGTCCCAAACAGCCCACAAAAAACAATGCATCTGACGGCAAATATATGCACTTATAAATTTCTGCGGCCTTATTATACGTTTTTCCGAGAAACAAAAAATAAAAAAACTTGAAAAAACAATGGCGATTTCGGTTCTCACGACTGCCCGATGCCCCCTGAGTGCCCTGGCTCCATCAGGAGGTAAATCACAGGTGAGGGAGGGGCGAGGAATGCCCCTCAAGGTGGTCATCATCATTGGCATTATCAAATTAGAAAATTGACCAAAAAAAAATTCCGTGGCCCTGGGTGAGGTGTCTGGGACGCTCCACCCTAGGGGGTTCCCCAGGGTGCATGCACTTAACCTTTTGCTTCTAATGCTAAGGTACCATATCGGATTATTAAATATTCGGCAGGTGGGTATTAAGTCACGACCCAACCATCAGACCCCCGAAAATCTGGGGTCCTTCAGACAAATGCCTTCTCCACCCGTCATAAACTTTATTTCTGTTCACGATTTTTTTTTTTTTTTTTTTTTTGGAAATTTTTAGGTCATTTATTGTGTACCTTTTATCGAAACAGGACCAAAAAAAAAAAAAAACTTAACTTTACCATATCACCTCTGGTATCAAAATCTTGATAAGGATTCCCAAACGGGCCAATCCCAACTCAGAGCCCATGACAAGTGCTAACAATTTTTTGACAAACTCAAATATTTACTCTGTCATGTTTACTCAATGATATTTACTTCCTACACTTCTTAGGCCCTAGAGTAAATAAACATCTTGGGCAAGGTAATGTGTCAACTGTCAACGTTAGTGTCATCCAATTAATCACCTGTAGGACATGTCAAAAACAGGTCATTTGCGAAAATTGACATGTTTTTAAAAAACAAACATCTTAAGAAAAGTTACTTGACACGTTTTTACAAAAAATTGGTTGTGACATTTCAATGAAAGTTACTTGCAAAAAAGTTATTTTTAAGGAACAAATTGGTTAAAAGGTTTATGCCAAAATGTTTTCATGACACCAAATTGTTTCAAATCATCAAGAGTCCATAAAGATAATTATGAATGTGTCAACCATCTCACAAACATGCCAAAAATAAGTTCTTGGAAAACATGCAAGTTTCGTTTACTTGTTTTTGACATTTTAAACAAAATAATCATATAATTACTTGCTAACGAAATCGTATTTTTCAAAGGGCATGTTGATTAAAACGTTTTAACCAAAATGTTTTTTGTACTGAGTTTCTTTCCACGACACCCAAGTGCTTAAGGTACTAAAAACCCAAAAGTAAAATCGAGTAATTTGACACTGAATGCCTTAAACATTTAAACAACATTTCAAATTGGTACCCAACATAAGCTTATCGAAAGTAATGTAAAAATACTGAAAATGTCCACAATTATCCAGTCGTGAGATATTGTTTACAAGGATAAGACATCGTAACACGGTATCCTTCTGGAAAATTGTTTAAGATTTCCAAAATGTGACATGTCATACTGTTTTTTACATCATTACCTCCATTGAAAATGTTTATAACATAGGACAAGCACTTCAGACATTCATTTTAATTGCAAATAACTATGATTATTTTGTTTAACATGTCAAAAACAAGTGATTTGCAGACAAAACTTGTATTTTACATGTTTGGTTAGATATTTGAAACATTCAGTGAGAGTCAATATTTTGTAATAATTTGAAACAACTGGGTTTAATGGAAAAATTCACTAACAGAACACATTTTGAATAAGAAATCCTAATTGTGTTCGGTCATTGAATTTTTTTTGGCCTTCAATAAATAAGTTTTTTGGAGGTTTTTTTTGGACATGTCAAGAACAAATCTTTGAAAATGTGTAAACTGTTTTTACATGCATTTACACGTATCTGAAGTACACGTATGCAGTAGGCCTATACTGTAAGTAATCGTCATAGGAAATTCGCAGGTCAGAAGTTGTTTTTGTTTTCAAACCTGCATTTTAATCGCCAAAAAATGCAAATCTTTGATGGATCCTTACACGCAATTGGCGTGACGTGTACAGCATGTTAAAAACGATGCACCTCACACCGAGCCATACATTTAACATGAGCCCAATCACTCATACAAGGAAAACCTCAGCAAAATATATTAACGATGCCAAACTAACATAATCGAGCGTTAAAAAAAAAACAGCAAAATAACCGATTTTCATCTCCTGCAAGATGAATATCATGGCACATCAAAACGAAAACTACCTGAGAAAAAAATCCAAGAGGGGGGGCCTTTGTATTAATTGTGAACAGCTATCACAACAGTTTTCGACACCAGGGGGCCACCCAAAAAAAGCCTGGCTCCCAAAAGCTATAAATCCACTGTTTTCTTAAACTGTTAAATCATATTTAGATTTTTATATAGATGGTGTATGTTTAATAGATTGATCAAATCAATGAGACAAAAATGGGAAAAAAATAAGACCAACACCACAATTAAAACATGCCAACGAATTTATGGAAAATACTTTAAAAATATGGCTATAAATGCAAAAATATGCATCGGAAATTATTTATGAAATACGTGTAAATGCCTTCATACATGTACCTACAAATGTAAATGTTGGAAGAAATCAAAAGTGAATTTGCAGGCAATTTTAGCTCAAAGATAAGGAAATTTATGCTGAATAAAACATACAATTTTCAGGAATTTTTGGCTACGAATAAAAGGGAATTTTTGCAGAATACTAGCAGTGCTTATCAATTTCGAAATTATAAGGTACCCCAATATCAAAAAATACAATAGTCACATGGAAAATTACTTGTGGACATGGAAGTGCTGGACGTTTTATAGGTAAATTTATAGTGAATTTTCAGCTAAATGTTAAGGAAATTTATATTGAATATTGGAAATTGTTGGCCGAATGTTAATGTGTGGAGTTTGTAACAAGAAAATTTGCAGGAATTTTTGGCTTTGAATAAAGGAAGTTTTAGCAGAAACTAAGAAAATGTTCATCAATTTGAACAAAATTTCGAAATTAAATACTTTATACCAATATCAAAAAACACAGTATGCATTAATCACATGTACAATTTTTTAGAGAAATTCAGAAATTCAGATGAATTGAGAAAAAAAGTAGTGATTTTTGGTAGGAAACTAAGGGGATGCTTATCAACATTCATAAAACATTGAAATCAAATAGTAACAAATACAAAAAAACAACTTAGTATTAGTAAGATGTGACAAAACTGCAGTTAACGTCAAGCAATTACACGCTTGTCATAATGTATTTGAATTTTCACAACGAAGAAAATTACATTTTACTTAAAAACTGCTGCATTGTTTTATCCACAAGCCCCTCCCCTTTTCACGTCGGTGTTTTATGGACGCCCCTAGGCCCCATCCTGTCAATAATCCCCGCACGACCGGGGTCAGAGGTCACCGAATTAATGGGGGCGCCGATTTAGGCAACTCCGGGTTCCATTGGAAGGCCCTTAATTAATTGCGGGGCTTAAGGGGTTTAAGGGGTTAAACGGGTCACGTGTCGACCCCGGCACGCAATATGGCCGACGGGGTCACGACCCCGCCTAACGCATTTGCATACGAAGGGCGAACGGTCGATGGATCATCCATGGAAACCAGTTTGGGAATAACATGGCTCTTCATTAAGCGATTAGCATAAGAACAAAAGAAGATTAGGATTAGAAAACGAAATTTTAAATGTTGGTCTTACCCCTCACTCCATGAATCAAAAGGAGAAACTCGTCACCTTTTTTTTTGGAAGGTCGAATCTAGTCTTGAACGATTTGGCCAAAGCTGTGAACAGAAGTAAATTAGATTTTAAATGTGATCAATTAAAAAAATACAACAAACATCATGGAAATGCAAGGTTTGAAGGTGTTGAGAGTTTGCATTTTGTAAAAATACTTTCAGTATGAGCGGTTTAAGAATGTGGCCTTAAATTAAGTTACCTAAATGCTACTGACTTAAGAACTTAAATGTATTCAAAATTTTAAATTGATTCATTTTTTGAATTTAAAATTATAAATAATGGCTTTTACTACGAGGCCTTTTAACGCATTTTAAGTTTATCTTTAAATTTGAATCGGTATTTTAGATATTTTGATATCACAAAATACCACTGACTTTTATTTACCATTGCCTTTATTTATTTTTTTATTTTTTTTATTTATTTAAAAAAATGTTATTATTAATTATATAAATATATATATATATATATTTGATACATGTTTGAAACATGATAATAAGTACATAAAATGTATATAAAAATGATTTAAAAAAAATTAACATAAGGATTTCAACGAGTCAGGGAGAATTTAAAAGTACTTTAATTGCAACTAATTTTTTTTTTTAAATTCAAAGGTTAAATTATGGCTTTTATTATGGCATTACAACGCATTTTAAACCGTTTCTTCTAAAATTTTAATTGGTTTCAATGATGTTTTACTATAATGTAAATTTTTTTTACAAATTTTTGCTTGCACTATGCAGAATTGCTAAGCAACATTTCCAGTCAGTATTGTTGCATTTCAAAATTACTTTCCCTGGACAACTTTAATTGTACTTTAACATACAATCGTGTACAGTAAATAATGCCCCGCTCCAACTGTGCATGAAAGATTAATAAGACCCTAATTCAGAAGGATCTAAGTGCCAAATGTATGTTTGTTGATATAATCAAACTATTCCAACATACATTATGGTTTATACATGTAACATTGCATTGAGCATGGAGGAGGAAACATTACCGAGGTGCACCTTGGGTCATAGGTCATATTGATGAATTAGCCAATTTATGCACACATTATTTTGGCACTTAGACCCCTTTTAAATTAAATTTACTTGCTTAGTATGCAGGAATGACTCCTGTCTTAGCTCTCATAATGCACCAAAGATGCTGACATAATACTTGAACGTCTCCAAATCATTTTGCAGCATTACAAGGATACACATTACACTAAATGTTACTTCTCAGTGTTATTCTGTGTTCAACTTCCGCCTCTGGTATCCCCCATTGTAGCAACGTGTTGCCAGTAGCCATTTACGTCTTAATGTGTTCCTATTTTTGATTCAACTTTCTTAATGACTTTATGGACTCCCACACCGAGTGCGTTGCTTCGGCTCATTTCAGATCTCAGCGATTATGTAAATGAACTTTGATAGAAAAACAGTGCGCTGTTTTTCCTGGTAGTCATTAAACTCCGTGTTCATGAAAAAGGACAAAGGAAGAGGCGGCCGCAATTAGCACTTTTGTAAAACGATGATAATAACAATAAGGATGATGATGATGAAGTCCATCTTTGGCTAGCTGCTTCCAGTGTTCAACGAAAGCCTCATCAAAATGAATGAAAAGCTAAAAAGATCATCAGCGCCACCTTTTGACCCCTTCGTTAAGCATTTTTTACAATTGAATTTTGATAATTTTGGACGGATGTGATAACTTCAAATGAAACTAAATGTTTTAATTCAAAGTTTATATTGATAGTTAGTTCCTGGGCTATATAAAATGAAAAGCCATTTCGTTTTTAGAATTTTTCCAGATATTATTTATTTTGCCAACGACAGTAAAGCTCTTATTCCCATTCAGGTGACAGGTGCTGCCATCTATCGCCCATAAAGCAAAATAAAAGGTTGAACATAGAATTATCGTTTTTATTAATATCATATACTTTTCCATACGTTGTCAAGAGCACATACCATAAAACGCAATATTAATGTTAACAAAAAAATTATTGTCATATGTTGATTAACAAAGAAATTGTTTCTGGAAATATTATGCAGGGTGTCCCCAAAGTCACAACGCACTTTCAATGGGCCTTAAGATGGCAAGTGAGTAGGGTGGGAAATTAGGAAAGGCAACTTAAGACCAAAATTAAGCCAATAACTTATAAGAGGACAAGAAGCATTAGGATTTGGGAGATTTTTGAAAATTTCTTTGAAATTTCGAGGAGGTCATATATATTCTAATTCCATTCTATATAGAATCCCCTTTTCGACCTTGCCCGAAGTTGCCAAACAAATTTCCAGACCAAATTCAGTTAGGAAAGGAGAAATTGTTGCTGGAAATTTTATACAGGGTGTCCCCAAAGTCACAAGGCACTTTCAATGGACCTTATACAAGGCATGTGGTAGGGTCGGAAAATTAGGAAAAACAACTTAAGACCAAAATTAAGCCAATAACTTATAAGAGGACAAGAAGCATTAGGATTTGGGAGATTTTTGAAAATTTCTTTGAAATTTCGAGGAGGTCATATATATTCTAATTCCATTCTATATAGAATCCCCTTTTCGACCTTGCCCGAAGTTGCCAAACAAATTTCCAGACCAAATTCAGTTAGGAAAGGAGAAATTGTTTCTGGAAATTTTATACAGGGTGTCCCCAAAGTCACAACGCACCTTCAATGGACCTTATACAAGGCATGTGGTAGGGTTGGAAAATTAGGAAAAACAACTTAAGACCAAAATTAAGCCAAAAACTTATAAGAGGACAGGAAGCATTAGGATTTGGGAGATTTTTTTGAAAATTTCGCTGAGATTTTGAGAATGTCATTTCTGATTTCACTGGGAATTTTGAAATTTTCATCACAATCAATGACCCGAATGCAGACCAGAGAAAATGAAAATATTTCTGGTCACTTACCATAGGCGTCTCGCTCAGCACCAACCACAAAAAAATTTGCAAACTCGTGAAAAATGGCTTCAAAGTTCAGACCCCAAAAATACATTTGTCTGTTTCCTGCAGGGGCCATGCATCATCCCCTGATTTGACCAGTCCCCAAACCGAAGTGGCGCTCCATGCGGCGAGCTGGGTCATAAGACCACGCGGGGAACAACCCACCAAAACCGAAGCTGCATTTTTCGAGACGCAAAAAAATCATATTTCAAATTTGTCAAAATGACAAACATTAAAATGCTGATGCCATTCCTCCGGTTATCCATAATTGAATGTGCGGAATCCCAATACGTCATGAATAATGCAGTTGGCAAAAAATATGCGGGACCCATGGACCTGGGATGGTGCCCACAACACGAAACTGCGGTGGGGGTCAGCTGGGGGTCAAGTGGTGCCACTTTAAAGCAGACAAAAATGCAGCGGCCATCACCTGGTCAGCCATGGTGGGGCAAAAAAACTGGCCAATCCCTTCTTGGCGTGAGTTGGGACCTGCTCTGACCTCGGGGTCATCGGCAGCACGTGCTAATGGAAGTCGCCCACCACGACGACTGACCACTGTGCCTCACTTAGTTCAAGTAGCTTCAAAATACAGGGTGTCTCAAAAAGCTCGAGCGCCATTCGGGATTTTTTTACGGCCTTACTATTAGAGATAGGGGGGTTGAGTTTACTGATATCAAACGACCATCATTCAAAGTTGTTTCTGGAATTTTTTGACAGTGAAATGTTCCCGCCTTCCGCCGCTAGAGGGCGCTGACCGAGAACGGGCCATTTTAACACTCAGCGCCCCCTAGCGGCGGAAGGCGGAATCGCTTCACGGCTGAAAAATGCAAAATTAAACTCTAACATATGCTTGTTTGATTGCACCAAATTCGAGCACCGTATCCCTAACGATAAAACAGCAAAAAAAATTATTGAATCGCTGAAACAGGCTTGGATGGGAAGAACTACACTCGATTCAATTCAATGCAGAATCACTAGGGGCACATGTCGAAAGTTTGATGTCTAAAACTTGGACTTTTCTATCGTTTCCACACTAACTGTGATCATATGTTGAACACAAAACAGATTTATTGAAACCGCTCAAATTATTTGTAGACACCCTGTATACTTTGATCCAAAATTTATATTCTTAATTACAAATTTTTTGAATTCTTATGTGGTGAATTAATTGATAAATTCAACTCACAATTTTATATCGTGAATATAAAATCAATGTAAAAACGATTAGGTAATTAAAATGTTAAGTTTGTTTCGAGGAATCTTAAAACCAGATCGTAAATTTGTGGTTTGATTAGGCCTGTAATTAAAACGTGGCTTAGTGGCTTTAAAGTAAATAGCTCATCGAAATATGAAAGCTATGAATGTCATGTTTAAAAGGATTTTTATGCATTGCCTTAAAATTCAAATGCAGCTTTGTTTTGAGATCAGTTAGACAAATTGCTTTTATTGCACACACACGTTTTGTTTTTGTTAACATTTACATGTCTATTTCCAATTTTTATAAAAGTAAACTATGCAGCATATTTTCTAACAGGTTTATAGTGTCATTGAATTTGATCAACTCTTCAACTCTTTAAAACAAATCATAAAATATCAAGACAAAAAATTGGTTGTCCATGTAGATGTATAAACATGTAGATTTACCAAGTCGCAATTTACCAATAACAATTTGAGTTAGATATTATGAAATGCATTGAGAAGAAACTGCATTTTGCAATCAATGGATTTAAATGCATTTTGAAATACATGTATATACCACAAATAGCAATGTTTTAGATATTATGCAATGCATTGAGAAAAAAATACATTTGCAATGCAGTCGATTAAAATTCATCTTGAAATATATTTTGAGATATATTTCGATTGAAATATATAGCACAAATCATAATAATTTGTCTAATGCATTATGAAATGCATCGTGAAACCCTTTCCACAATGCATTTCCAGATACATCACTTTTTTTGGTATGGAATGCACAGGCCCTAACAAAGTTATAAAAAACTTTATAATGCTGTTTTGCTTTATAATGCTAGATTTTTCCTCTGAGGATGTAATGATGTGTTACACCAAGTCATTCATAGGTGGCACAACATGCCAGGTGAAAAACAAAAGATGAAATTTGAGGATGCCATTGCTACTGCCATTAACATACCATGATCCTCAATGGCCTCCTTAAATTTTCGTTTTTATTTGACCTGCTCGAATTAAAATACCATATCGCATGCACGCAATGTGGCGCGAGATAAATTAATGTAGTCTGCATGTTGCGCCATAAAAAATCCAGGTTAATAACAATTAAATCTGGAGACGATTAAGGGTTTCCTCACCTCGAATTTATGGTAGGGCACCTTGGCCACGGTTTTTGGTTTTGGTTTTTACGCAAATCACTTTGTCAAGAAGCACTTCCGTTTAAAATTATGAACCAATTAAAGCTGCTACGATTTTATTGAACTACCAACACTTGACAGAAACCTTCAGGATCCAAAAAATAAGATATTTCAATAAGTGAGTGGAATTTTGCTAGAGGATTTTTTTCCAAATTCTGATTCTGATAAAATCCAGAAATTCGGTTCATAGTTTGAGTCCAATGTCCGCTTTTGTTCAGTTGCTAAACAATTTTCAGACTGCGAACTTGCATACAGTATATGACATACAATAAGTGTGCACAGCGAATCTGTGCCAACAGGTGGGTATACTAGAAACTGGAAATGCCATCATCGTTCAAAATTTTCCTATCCTACCCACATGCCTATCTCTTAATTACATGTATCTTAAGTAGAATTTTCTTAAGCATGATCAAGCGCCACCGAGGGGGAAGAAAGTGCAAGAAAAGATGTCCACTGGCAAAAGCGCCGCCGAAAAATCACCAGTTAATTCATGCAGTATCTGGCAGCACTGGCTGTGGATCCGCCCTAATTTTCTTAATTTTTTTAATGCTACGATATGATTGGTCAAAAGTGGAACGGAGCAATTTCCTTCTAATTTTTTATAATTATTTGCATTAAGAGAAAATTGAGACAAAATTAACTCCAAAATGAGACAAAATTAACTCCAAAATGAGACAAAATTAACTCCAAAATGAGACAAAATTAACTCCAAAATGAG
>JAQFYZ010002400.1:0-17194 GCA_034695085.1 Cylindroiulus punctatus
TCCTTTGCCCTGTAAATCCTGCAATAACTGATCGATGGCGACCAGGCCACACCCCCAGTTTGTTCTTTGAGCGAAAACACTATAGCACAAAATTTCAGAAAGGTATTTTAGGTGGATCATGCAACCCATTTTCATTTGTTTTGTATCGGTTCATTGCATCATTTGACAATACTACAGATTAGACCCTGCTATGCCATCAACACTGTCAAAGTGGGCTTCTCCTAGCGGCTCGTAAGCTGGCAGTGATTGCCTTGCGGATGAGTAGCTAAATGAATGAATGGCATATTTAGTTACTTTATATATGTTTGGTCGTGTTTCACCCACAAAAAAGAATAGATTGAAACAGCTGGGAGAGGTATCGTTTCTGCATATTGGAAATGAGAGTTTGAAATATGAATGTGTAATGCAATTTGATGACTGGTTTAATCTGTAGTACGATGTATATCCCATCAGTTGGTGGGTTACTTCAACCCACGTAAGTGTGCAAAGCACACTACTTTAAGCATAGTAAGAAAGCAATTTGGGTGCTATTTTGTAATTGGAACCGTGCAGTTCATTAGGATTTTTGCCAAATTAATTTCGTGAGGTAGTCAAAATGTTGTTACACAAGGTCTTTAGTAACGTAATTAAATTTTGTTTGCATTGAGCATGTAGGAAGCAACATTCGGCTTGGTAAATAGATCAGGTTGCTTGAATTAGTTTTTCATGTTTCATGGCACTCGGATCCCTTTGAAATTCAAGTTATCAATTAAGCAATAATAGAAACTCTTGCATTCAAACACGGAATATGTATCCAGGATATTGACAGACAAAAATAGCCGAGATTCATCGGTTCATATTACATGCTAGAAGTCATCAATAACCAAAGAAAACAACCACTAAAAATAGAAGCAGCCTCGAAGCACTACAAATACCGTACAGTATGCAAAAATAACATATTATCAGAGATTGTTATTAAGGGAATTAGGTTGCAAATGTCGAAACTAAGCCATAGAAACGGATATTAAAAACATCCGACAATTATGCTGACTGCTACTGCAAACATTAACTCTCAATAAGAGACAAGTTTTATTTTTATTTTTCCTTGATGCAGCTCATATTTCGTTGACGCAAGATCACTTGGGGCACACTATAGATAGTCCCTCCACCTAATGTGCACAACATTATTACAAGTTTGATCCTACTTGTACAGAATACAAGAATGACACCTGCCATTTCTAGTGCAAGTGTGTCGATTTGTATACCAGAGTGCTTTTTCTATGATTTTTACCTATAACCTGATCCAACTTAATCACACCAAAATTTTTTAGCATAAAAGATGATGCCCCCGATAGGGGGCAATCACTGCCAACCTCCGAGCTATGAGGAAGGCTAGCCTACTAAACAGCTTATTAATTTTAAATTTACGGCACTTAACATATATGCAGCAGGGTATGTTATCAGCTTTAGGAATAGATCTATAACGTCATTATATGATACAACAGTTGCATGGATAGCATCGGCATTGCGGCCATTGTTAACACATGCTCCAACTCCATCGCGCTGGTTAAAACTTTTGCATCACCAGGTAGGTCTTATTCTCCAAAACCATTGAAGTAAAATCGAACTCCATAAACGCTCCCAACATTCCCTGTTGCGATAAATTATATTTCGCATGTAACGACCCAGCTTCGCGCATCATTTAACGCTGGCGGACGAGCGGGTAAGGGCCTGTAGAGCACGAGGCAACGACCACATTTCTTTCATATAAAATCAACACTGGCTGTCTATTTTCCCATTATGTTTAACGCTTGAGAACGTGGCGCTAGTTTATGCTAAGCGCCTAAGCCAATGGAGAGCGCGCTAAAACGGCCCATTCGGAAGCACTCAATGGAACATCTTTAATTACCAGTGGCATAAAGCAAGAAGCTCCCCAAGGGCCCTTCAGCGAGGAAATAGCCACTGGCCATTTGAGGTCTTCATTTGCACCAGGCAACCGAAGATGATGACGATAATAGCAAAAAGGGTTAGCGCCCAGCCATGCAATGGCCAGTCTTCAGCCTCATTCCGAATTCATTCCACGAACATATTTAAAGGCGATTCATGGGGGGTCCATATAAAAGGCAGAAGAAGATGGCCAAACAAAATGACCGAAGGAAATCGTCCAATATGGTGGGGTCGACACCGGGGCAATGGGATTAAGCCTCGATGTAATGGGAGCCATTCACAAGAGGAAATCCACGCGCCTACATGATCCCTTAAGTACCAGCCTGCCCATTGTCCATCGCAGAAATCTAATTTTGCAGCATTGCCTTTTATCGCTTTTCCACGTTCAACTCTTTTTTTTGTTTATCTCTTTTGCGACAATGACATTTTTTGTTCTTTATCGGATCCTTCCTGCAGGAACTGCACCCTAAACGATTTATGCATCCAAATCTGAAATGTATCCAATTATGCATCAAAGTTTTTCACTGCAAGTTCATATAGACATGAATGAGATATGCACAGCAACTTGCAAATCCTTGTATTCAAATATGTTCAAAGTAGAGGATTTTCTTTGTAAAAGAATGAGTCTTGCTAAAACGTGTACAGTATTCACATCAAGGGTAAAGACTGTTGCCCACTTTAGAATGCTTTTTCGAATTAAAAACCTATTAGGCGAACCACAATATAAATATGGTAAACGAAACATAGTGACGAACGAATTGCTGGAAGGATAGTTTTACTCTGCAAGTCATGAGAGGATCTTAATGTTTGTTTTCCCAGTCTTCAAGAAGTAATATCTTGAAGTTCGCAAGTACCACTCATTTTTAGAGAGGCGATCATAATTTCACTGGATAAGTGGGTCTCGCAAAATCCAGATTTATGGCAGCAGACTCTTATTTATTCTTCCATGATTATTAGTCCCAATCTCGTATTGGTTGATGAGCCACTATTCGCGCTGATAAGCCTCAGTTATTGAACACTGCACTGGTCACTCGGGCGACTTAAGCACCCAAAGTGATTGAGTATCAAAAGCCATCGTGGGCAAGAGTTCTTCGAAATTTTTGTTTAAGATGCTGATGGTATCTCGCTTCTGGTCGAAGTGAAAGCCATAGCAGAGGATCTTATTTCCGGTTTCGGCGGAAAGATGCAATCTACACGCAAAAAGGCGTTTGATGTATTTTGTTAGAGCAAACTGCTGTATTGGTACATGTTTGATATACAGCATGCATCGAGCGTAAACGTGAAGGACCCAGACAGTTGCTTCACACTTTTTGATTGCTCATTCAAGTATGGGATCATGGGTTAGCTGTGCAGTTGGCAAAGAAAAACTTCAAAGCAATTTCTTCCGTTTTCTGCACTTACCTATTAGAATAATGACAAGTAGTTCATAAAGCAACGAAAGCACGCGATTGTATAGATCACATCATCACAGATTCACAACCCACCTAAATTGATCTGGAGGATCAGATTTTGGGGAGGATTTTCTAAGTAAAATTGGGTTGAAGGTGTTGTATCTCCACGTACCATATCTGTTCAAAAATCGCCAACAGTGAAAAAATATCAAAAAGATTTGTAGAATAATTGCAAAAACGTTTTTGCAATCGAACGTTATAGAAAAATCATAAAATATCACTGCGCTTTTTTAATGTTACCAAACAAAGCGGCACTTTAATCCAGGTCACTATAAAGTTTGCTCACATAACGTGCTCTGAAGTACAGTTATATCACTTGTGGGGACATATGTACCCCTACCAAAAACGCCAAGAAAGGTTTGCTGCAGAAAAAACGATAACACTGTTCTTTAGGGTTAGGTCTATCATGGTTTGCTAAAACCAGATTCAGAATATTTTTCCCATACGTTTGCAAAGGTGCCTGATTTTGGGTTGGCAGCTATCAGGTTTACCACAAACATAGAAAAAAGGAAGTCGCGTGTTAATCTCATGTTGAGAATTTTAAACTATTTAATTGTATTTGCAGAGATTGCCTTGAATCAGAGAATATTCTGCCGATCCTCACCTCAAGTGTACTCAAGTTACGTTTAGTAAGTATGTTTTGCTTAGTATGGTTTATACAAAGGTGCCGAGGCATGAAACAGAGGCAGTGGCCATTTTTCAAATAAAATCATCCTGTGAGAAGTTCTTCATCTATTTCATTTACCATGCGAAGAACTGATACAGTTGTTCATGTTGGTCATAAAATTCAAATATCATTACAAGCGTTAATACAATTTATAAATGCTTTAAATAGGTTACAAGAACCAAATTAGATTTTATATTATTTATATGGTTCAAAGGGGGCGCTGCAAACTTATATATGTAAAACAGGTTTATACAAAGGTGACCTAAAGCCAGCATGGTAAGCATCAGCTCTTAGATACTACATCTTAAGTCAAGTCATGAGGCAATGGCATTGGTAATTTATCAAAGGAAACCATCCTGTGAGACGTATTCCATCCAAGTATGCGATGCAATGCAATGATAACCAGTTGCACATGGTGGTCATGAAGTCCTTCCCTCACAACAAACATTAATTTTTGAAATACTTAAGAAAAGTCGAAATGTAGTTTTTTAATTTCGTATATTTGCTTCATATGAAATTGCTATAACTTAGAATGATAGCTTGGAAGTAAAACTTGGCACTGCTTGACGATTTGGTCACATGAGATATACCAGCGGCCATCTTGAGGGCTTCCCAAGTTGATGCTATTTTCGATTCTGGCAGTTGCAGCGCCACCTGCTGGCACTTCCAGCAAGCCAACTACAAGTAATAAAAGCATTTTGGAAAACGTTGTCGAATCCTAATGCCATCCAAGAATGTTTTGAAAGCGAAGCAAACATTCCCAAACAATAACGTCGCCCAACAACACGCTTTGCTCACAGCAAGGGGCATGGATCATTTTTATTATAATGCATTTCTCCGGAACAATTTACATATGCTGCATGTTTATTTACGTGGGCCTGGAACGATACCATCGTCTTCCCCGTGATTATTCTGCCATGGTTTAGGGCCATTTATGCAGGCAGCGATTTGTCATATTGCCTTCCTCATTTTTCAACGTGCATTCAGTCAGTTTTTATCCGGCAGTTTATAAATACTGGCACTGCGTCGTATGCATGGTTTCCGTCATCGTTCATGGACGTAAGAAGGAGAAAAAAATGTGATTTAGGCCTAAACAGAAAAAAATATGGCTCAGGCACACGCATGCATACTCGCATCCATATTGCAAAACAAAAATCGATCCCTTCATAAAAGCGAAATGAAGAAAACCAGAAATAGCATAATGGACAAAAAAATAATTCCTGAAAGCCAGGAGCTCGCGAAAAAAGTGGATACCTCGAAACTTCTCTTGTTTACCAAATACATAAAAAAGGCAATGCAACGGCTGTCGTGTAGAGAAATATGATGAATAGAAGCTACAAAAGTCATCAACATTTTCTTTGTAAAGTTGATTTAAAAGCAATAAACGAATTGAAATAAAAAAGAAACTCTTAGGAAGCGGAGAGGGAATGACAAAAACGCATTCCTCACAAGAAGAAAGAAAAGGATAAAAATGTCATTTTGGAGAATCGTGCGAGATATGGCATGTCAATTTATGGAATTGTTTCGGTAGCTACAGTAATTTTAATGCACTTGTGGGTGGGGACATTCAAATACCGAAGATAAATATAACGAAATCGACTCCAATATTGACTGGATGATCTGAACTGAATACTCCAGTATTTTTCAGTCAAATGTCTCCATCATTGAACGTCTTCACCAGGAGGTAAATGTTATTAGATATACAATATCAGAAATTAACACAAATTCAATTGGAATGCTTAGAAATATATGGCAAGGAACATTTTCTTAAATTTGCAATCACATTCTTGTGCACATGGGATTATCCAGATCGAAGATCGACTATCCGAAAAGCCATTTACCGGTCATTGTATTTTGAAAACTAGGTTTTTCGACACATTATTTTGATGACTAATGTGATTTTACATTTTTCAGAAGGGAAAAAAATAACGAGCGTGTTCAGCTGTCAAAACCTTTTCCCTGTCACAAATGCACGCCAATATGCATGTACGGTGCATAAAGATATGTTCATACATGTACATACAAATCACATATTTAAATTTGGGTCCATTGCAGTGCTGAAAGACGAACTTAATTGCACATACAATGCATAATTTCTGCAGATTAATAGGCAAAGGATGTACAAAATTATGCAAACATTAGTAAAAAATGATATTGGTTGCAGCATATTCAGTGGTTACCAAACCTCCAAATTTGAATAGGTATACGTAATACCTATGAATATTGACTACTATCTATAAAGCAACTTGGAAGATATACAGCAAGTAAAAGGTATAACATTTCATTTGAAAATGTTCATAGCTTCCACTAGTCAATAAAATTCACGAATGTTTGATGCTGTATGAAACTAAGGGAACACTAAATTAATTAAAGATGAATCTGTAGTGTTCCGTACAAACTGCTCAAAAGTGCAAATATGGTTTTGCGCTAATTTAGCCATTCCATACAAATTTGAAAATATTGCCTAACTTTACTAGGTTGCTTGGTCAATAATCTGGAAGTTGATCTAAAGCCATGAACCAACTACAATGTGTGAATCGGATAATCTGCTATTTGCAGAAGCAATCTAAACATAAAATAGGAGGAATGCCAGAATTTTAGCAAGTTCAGAATTCATTAAATCCTTTACATCCAGTTTTCAATAACGTAATAAAGCTGGGGGAGATCACTAAACCAAAACAAGAATGCAAACAATGCAACATCAAACTTGGCGTTAGTTAATCAACTGCCACCATTTTATCCATTCTGGCCATGCTTTATCTACATCGCACGCAATTAAATGCGCAACATGGCTTTTTTTGTTTGCACATGGTCTGGGCCCTCATAAAATCACAACAGGCCAGTTCCGCCCATGGCCTGAAGCAGGTTCCGATAAGTGAGGCTTTACGAGTTATAATTGCGCCCATTCATCGTCCAGTTATGACATTCTCGTCAGTGTTTGCCATTAGCCAACAGTTGATTTGATGACCGATACAGAATCGAAAGCAATTGTTTTAGCGCTTAGCATGGCCAGCTACAGCTTGCTTTGGCCATACTTGGTTTGACCATGACAGGCAAGAAGTAAAAATTGAAAAGTAAAGTAATTTAATTTTTTGAAATTAAGACTACAGGGTTACAAACCTATTGGAATTTTGCCTTCCTGATGTCCAGATCATATTATATTAAATTTCCCTGATATTTTTATATTGTTTAGCGCATTTGCTGTGGAATTGAATAATACAGGGTGCGGCTGTTTCATAATCTCTGCTCAAATTCCCTAGTAACTTCAATTTCTTTTCAAGTTTATGATGACTTCCGTTTCATTTCAAGTTCCCTGATGACACCATTTTTTTCTACTTCCTTGATACATTCCTTTTGATTTTAAATTCCCTGATAACTGACTTTTCATTTCAAATTCCCTGGTAACTTCCATTTCAATTCAAGTTCCCTGATGACATCCTTTTTTCAACTTCCCTGATAATTTACTTTTCATTTCAAATTCCCTGGTAACTTCCATTTCATTTCAAGTTCCCCGATGACATCTTTTTTTGAAATTCCTAGACAAATTCATTTTCATTTCATATTCATTGATAACTTAATATTCATTTCAAATTCCCTACTAATTTAACATTCATTTCATATACCTCACTAATTTAACATTCGTATCAAATTCCCTACTAATTTAACATTCGTACCAAATTTCCTGCTAACTTCCTTTTTTCAAATTTCCCAATAACATCCTTTTATAATTCGTTGATATTGCAAAAATCCTTCCTTATTTGCAAATTTTCTTATTTTTCAAGGTAAATCTGAATATCCTGATATTACGCATTTGTGTGTCACCCTGTATTAGCCCAATTGACGGTGGGCCAGTTGACACGCCATTCACGTCCGTCCAATTCATCATGCAACGTGTACTTGGCATGCCGACTGTGTTCTGGATGCATTTCTGGTATGCGTCCAATAATAATAAAGCAGCGCCTGCACACGACTATATTTCACCCAAATAAAAGAACACTCGAGCTCATTATTCGCGTTTGTGTGCGCAGCAGCCTAATGCATAAAGGCAGCCTGCTTGAAAAATAATAAGAAAATGTTTAAATGACAGACGTGCCCTTGCGGTTGGAAAATGCTCGATTTTTGGGTAAACATCTCCAAATGGAAGAAAAGGGATTATCCGATCCTGGCTTATTTCACGTGTTTGCTAACCGCTGCCAATGAACTGCAGTCCTTGTCGAACAAACACTACCTCATCAGAATGAAAGCCACACCAGAGATGTAAGAGAAGCCCAGAAGATTTTTTGGAAAATGAACCGATTAGGAACTTCCTATAATTTCGATGAGCTATTGGATGACTTGCTGTACAGTGTAACCAGACTGCAAATCGAAATATTATGCTACATGAAACCTCCATACGAGTTAAGAGATTGGGAGACTAAACAGTCAGAGAAAAAGTTTGAAAAAGTCGAGTAAATTCAACAAATCGATACCACACTTGCTTTCACAAGCTACAGAAGTTATTAGAAGAGCATTCGATGAGCAGTCCTGCATTTTAACTTTTAACTCATTCGTTAATCATTTTAGTTCCTCCGAAGAGTTCAACCGTACATGTACTTGTCTAGATTTTATAGAAGAGCAGAGTTCCTAGCTATCGACATTTAGTTTCCATTTTTCCTGTATAAGTTATGTGTTTTTATCATAGCCTAAACAGCCATAACAGACCTAAACAACTTTCAGTTGCCTCCACAAGGTAATCACAGCTTCTGAACATTATGGACAAACTACTATACATTTATGTTGAACATTTTTTATTTCTACTTTGCGATACTTAACACACGCATAAACATGTTACTCGGCTGAAAGTCTATAGAGCTGAAAACATAAATAAACTATGGTAAAAATAAAATAAATAGACTATGGTATATGCCCCGTCGCTGCCCTTCCCCTACATAGACACTACGACAAAGTGGGCTTCACCTAACAGGTCGCAGGCTGGCAGTGATTGCCTGATCGATGGGCAGCGATATAGAGAAATTACTATTTTATGACAGGTTATGTCAAACAAAAAAGGACAGGAGTCATTCTTGTCTCCTACATTAGGCATAGGAGTATCACCACAAGTGTTTTTTAACTATATAGTACATTATACAAATTTGAAAATTAATAATTTCAAAAATTACGCATGTAAGCTCAGTAGGCGTATAGTGAAATCCTTAAATAATTAATTCTGTGGGTTGATATCGAGGAGTGGTTTTGGCAGTTTTTATAATTGAATTTGTATATGGAGTTGTTTACTTTAACAAGAATTCATTTTTTAAATGGAGTGCCATTTACTTTTAACTAGAATTCATATGTCATGGATGCCGCTCGTCGGGATAGAAGATAGCTAATGCATTACAGACTTAATTACAAAATCACACCAGTAGCCATGACGACACCAGAAATAATGTTGTCCTGAAATTATGTTAACAACAACCCCATAAACCACGCATTACTTTGCCGAGTATTACATTTCCATCTGCATTCATCATTATTAATTCCGATTTTGCCTACATAATGAAAAATAATGCACTCCATACGAAAATATAATTCCAACAATTATTGCCCTGTATAACGACTAAAAGTAGCTTCATTTTCATTGTCGAGAATATAGTTGGTTGCCCAGAACCATTATTATTATGTTATCCAAATTACAACACTACTCCCATTTCATGACGTATAGCCCACACACGTAGATAGATGTACATTGATTGCATATCAAGTTATTTATGGTGATGTCATAAAGTCGTACCTTATATCATTACAGAAATTATTTTCAAAAACTAAGCTAATAGGGCAAATTTTACATAAAAGTAGAACTAGTTTTATTTTATTTCACATATTTGGTTCATATGGAGCACCATAAGGTGGCGCTGAAAGCGCAAGAATCGAAAATGGCGCCTAGCTATGCAGGGAAAACCTCAATTTGATTTTTAGTAGTTTATCATGATATCAAATCGGTAGTGTGTCATAATACCAAAAATGCACATTTGTTACTGTAGCACAAGATAAAAAACAATTTCAGTCGACGTTTTTTTTACAATCAGCAATCTAAATATCTGATGGTGAAATAAGTCCTTTGTGAATTGCCCTACAAATAAGACGATTTTGCAAAATTATTATATCGCCCAAGCAGCGTGTGCAGGAAGGGTAGGTAATAAGGTCAATAAAATAAGTTGGCAGCCGAAAATAAATTGCCTTAACACCCTTTTGTTAGTTGTTTAATTGCGAAGGGCATTAAGGAAAATCCAACGAACACATGTTCAGCACAACGAATCCAAAAGACTAAATCGATCCTTCATCGATTTCTTGAATGTAGGGCAGCTCGAGGAAATAAGTAAAGATTCAAATGTACACCATTCACCTCGAGTAGCTAACTTTGGAGACGTTCAGTCGTGCCATTTAATTCGAAGAAGTACGAACTGAAATTATTTTAAATTTAATTTTAGAGCAAAATGTTAGCCAATACTTTAAAGAGAATCAATAATCATATTTTCAACGCAATTGCAAGCATTGTTATGTATATATGATACATGTGTAGATTGCTAAACCTTTAGTATTTCAAAAAGGTTATACTCATTGCTTTTTTGGTTTTTAAATCATTGCAAACATTTGAAAACGATCTTTGAAAATACAGATTAAAGCAATCAAGATTTACTTCGATTCCCTTTGCGGTCATAACATTTTATTATACAATCCCGAAACTTTGCCAATTTCAACCAGAGGAGCGTTCCTACGATTTATGAAGCATCATTAATTTCTACACATGCAAAAGAGAACATCATAAAACCATCGATAATTTCAACTTGCCATTGTTGAAAGCGACATGAGGTACATGTAAGCTAACGCCCACGTACATCAAAATGAAATTCATCAGAGAACTCTAAACTAGAAAACTAATCATTTTATGGATGGGGATTGGGAAGCAATCTACATTTTGAATATCGCTGAACTCCAGATTAAGACTTCAAGATATTAATAAAAAAATGGCAAAACTATTTTGACGTATTAGCAGCACTACGAATTATGTGGAGAATTTTTTTTCTGCGTTCTTGGTCTGTAGTTGTTCTAACCCAACTTTCTTGTATGATGGTTTATGTGCATGGTACATGGTACCACCATATACCATAGCACCACATATTCAAACGTTAAATTAATCACGATTGGAAAACAATTCGAAGTAATCAGACGCATATGAATTTGAATAAGCGATATGATCGTATCATGTAATACATGATTGATATGATAGTATCATGTAATACGCGATTGGTATGAATGGCATGAGTACCATGTAAGTAATGCATGATTGGTACGATGGTATCGTTTAATACATGATTGGTACGATGACATCATGTAATTCACGATTGGCACGATGGTATCATATAATACATGATTGGTATGATCGTATCACGTAATGCACGATTGGTATTATGGTATCATGTAATACATGATTGGTTGGGTGGTATCGTGTTATAATGCATGATTGGTATGATGGTGTCATGTACAATGTATTACATGATAAGTATAATGGTACCATGGTAACACCACAAACAAACAAACAATCAACTATCTGGTGAGATCATATAGCTGGGCATAAAGCCTTTAATTATTTCATGCTTTTTTACCAAACATAATAGTTTAAATTTCACTAAGACATGCTAATTTTCCAATCTAATGTCTATATGGTACTAACAGGACGTTTCGTGATTCAGGTATTGCGCTGATTGATGTTGACTGCTGATGTAAAACTGTCCAAAATGGAAGTGGTTGCCCTTAATGTTAGTATGGCATCCTTGTGGTGCCGGGAATGTGTACAACATGATGGGTTATCTGACATAAGATTGGGATCCATCAAGAAAGGATTTGCCGAATTTAAAGCAATCCATTCTTGCAACCACTTTGAACCCACCTTCCCATTAATTCATATGTTTAAATTCAACTGAAATTTGCTGTCTATTTGATAGGGCCTACATCGACATGGATTTCTGTGTTATTTCGACAATCTTGATGCTCGAACATGTCGAATGGTCAAACTGACCACACTTGCCATGGTCAGTCGATGCTGTAATGAGTGCAGTAGAAGGGCGATGAAATTCGAGCCAACATTTCGGCTGTTAACATTAAGAATAGGATTACGTGTACACATTGACAAATGCTGAAAGAAAATCCAGAACTTGTGAGAGGAAAAGCTGCTTTGTGTCCGTCTGTGTTCAATGAAAACGTTCTAGCTCAACCAATCAACACACACCTATAAAAGCAAGAGTCTACGCTATCAAACAAGCACAGAAGACGAACAATGGAAAACCCACACTTCCCATTTTCCGCTCTGGCTAGGCTATCACTGTTCCAGAAAAAACACCGCTTCCTGTCAAGAATTGGTAACAACCATTTCCGGAATGAAAAACAGGCCTTTCACGCTGGATGGCAAACGAGCAGAAAATGATTACTTCCAACTGAAATCATTCAAATATGTCCTGGCCTGCAATAGGGGAGCCAGAATTGGCCTGTTTGCAGTTGTCAAAATTGGAGATTCTTGCTTGAAGTAAGACAGGGCATGTTTCATCCATTCACAAACTGCTCTATCAAAGCAAGTGTTGCAAATAACTAGGCCAGCAAGTCAATTAAGGAGAAAACTAGTTGCCGAACATATCAGAAGAACATACCCACTGTAAAATTGCAAAACGATTGAGTTGTGAATTACTGCTATAAATACCACAGAATTATTGGACCTTGCTATAAATGTGAACAAAACATATTCATTTCAAACCTGGTTGTCTAACATAGAAGAATAAAACCTGTCGTAGCCAAATTTATTTTTTTGCCTTTTTCTCATCAGTGGCTTCCATTGCATTCATTTATGTTTATCAGTTATTTTTATGTTGATCTTTTAGCTGTTGCACCTGATGAAACTCGTGTAAACGAAACATCGAGTTCAAAGTGGCGCGAAGCAGGGACTATTCCGTAGTACAGCCTTTCATTCAAAATTAAAACTTATGAGCACGCTGCATATTCAATTTCTTTAAAATGTAATGGTGGGAAGCCAAAATGTGATACAGATGAATACCATTTGAGTAAAACATGCTTCTTAATATAATTAAAATGAAAAAATACGATACATGCTAATATTGTAAAATGCTTTTTTCATTGTTTATAAACATAAGGTAAACACAAATTTTAATAAGGAACCAGCAACAGAGCACATTGTAATAAGAAACATCAAATTTAGGCTAGTTTTTTTTTACAAATTTACAAAATTTACAATTTCACTATTGATCTATTCCACCGACAATTAATTGCTTCAGTTTCTTGACTTCTGAATCTGTGTTGACAAAGATTTGTCAAATTTTCTTGACTTTTTTTAAAAATACATCAATCCTCCCTGACTTTACCCTGAGTTAAGCAGGTCATTCCAACTTCCCTGGCTTTCCAGGTCTGGGGGAGCCCTGTCAATCATCTTTATCATATCTTGCCCGTTTCACTTTTTGGTATTAGGTTAGGGCGAAAATGTACCTTTAAATTCTGAAACCTAGTACCATTAGGTTGCGACTTTTATAAAAACACGTACACTGTACAAGTTTTTACCACTCAATTGCTAATACTAATTTATGTGTTATTCTATATAAACAACTTATATCTACCAGGCAGGAAGGCAGCGCCATCTGGTGGATGAGACCATTGTGGCCAGAGCAATTTTAGTGATCCTACATTTTTTTTGAAACCTCAGCAGATTGATAGTACGCAAGGATCAAGAAGGTCATCGGTAACTATGCACTACCCTGTTTTATTCATTGTATCAATCAATAACAATCATGCCAGCCTTTAAAGCATGAGAAAACTGTCCTCCAAGGTCTATCCTGTTTAAATAAAAACAAATTGAAATGAGTTTCCAACATTATACGACACGTCTACACCTATGGCAATATACCAGGACTTATGAGCCAGGATTCAATAACAAGTCCACAACAGCTTGCCAAGTCAACAATATCTCCACTTGCCTTTTTTCAGAGAACAGATAAAACACGAACGCAATATGCTCTTTAAATAATTCGAGAAGCACTTTTTATACCGCAGCAAATCCCGCAAAATGTGAGCAACAATACGAGAAAATAAAGAAATTCATTTTGTAACTCTTACTGGTAGCATATCCGGCATCAGCAATCTGCCATTGCATCAAACTATTCAAAGACCCCATGCGGGGGAACTTGAAACAAACGTTTTCCTGCCAGTTCAATATAAGAAAGAACACCATAACGATAGCCATCAATTGCCATGAGAAGAGCAATCCAGAATTGGGTGTTTGGAGATATCCTCATGACAATCAATTCCCACCCAATGATTTAATACTGCCAAACATTCATAAAACGAGTCCATCAATCATTGTTGCCATGATTTTTACAATGAAACTCACTAACTCTTAAGGTTTCTCCATGACATGCTCAATTTTTTCCACGAACAAGAAAAACATTGTTTTACTTACTGTTCACATATCAATGATGTTCATTTCTAAGTGTAGTAAAGTGGTAAAACATGTAATGTAAACTTGCAAAAACTGCTGTAACAAGTTGAAGTTCTTTCAACTTTCCATTTTTTAAACAAATTTATCTCACCTCTGAGTACTGCAAAGGCAAATCTATGATATATATAAATGTAAGATATGCTACATGTATAAGCTCGCACAAGTATTTATTATTTATTATACTGTATTCATGTAGAAATAGGAGATATATAAGAACACAATTTCATACTAGAACAGCAAACGTCGAGTATTTTTGTAAATTTACAGCTATATTATTAAATTTCTGTGACTTATCGAGTTTTCCTGAATTGTCAAGGCCTTTCTCTTTTCTCTGACAAATTTGTTTTGTCATTTCTTCAAATGAAGTGAATTATTGAGCTTACTCCTCACGTATATTCATGCTTAAAATTAGCACTAACCATTCTAAAGAAAAAATTAATGAAATTTTACAACCGTGCTGTGCAGCATGAAAATAGAATTATGTAAATATGTTCAGTTTTTAGAATTCATACTACCTACATAAGGGATTAGTAAATAAGCCAAAATGAAAAATCATGCGTACAAAAACATTTCATGACCAATACCAACATGTGGGAGACATTTCTGACATTTCCTGAATGGTTTCCACAAACTACCCATACAAGACTATCCAGGTTTTATCATATCGTGGGAGGCCCATCAATGTTATTTGATGCATAGTGGCAGCCATACACATGTAGTAAACAACAAACTTGTTTAGGAATGTCGTTCAAAATATGTGAAGCATTTGAAAAAAATTGTAGGAAGCCCAATGGTGGTTACTTTTAAGTTCTGATGCCCAATGGGGTACGTTGCTGTTAAGTTGTGATACCCAATTGACCAACTGGAGGAAAATTGAGAATATAAGCTTTGAATGGCATCACAGGAGGTAAACCATGCTAGGAATCCATACAGTATCAAATTCCTAGGCCAGGATTTCAGTCTCATTAGCCGGTCGCTATTAATGGACCCAAACGCTGTCCATTCAAGTGCATTTTGAGCCTCATCGTTACCAGACAGCTTATTCAACACAAGCTGCTACCCCACAAAGAGTACTTGTTATCCAGTGCCATCTTGCATCGACAGCAGAAGAAAGGAAAAGGTAAATAAAATGGATCTCAATTGAGGGATAAACATATTTAGACCACCTATGCGTAGAGGAATAATGATTTGATGCAACATTCAAATGCAGGCATCTTTATAATAAATGCCCGACGTGAGTCTTTGACAACAGTTATTTGGGAGTATTTTGCATTATTGATAATGAATAACAGAATCCACAACAATCCTTAGCATATTTAAAATGATTCTTTGGTATAATTGGCAAAACATATCCTGCATTGGTTTTCACGAGGCTTTCAAATTATTCAGAATCGCGTATGAAAGATTTTGTTTCTTCCTCATGTTAAACTCCGATTTTTCGCTAAATATTGCTATCTTTTATGTGTCTTCATTTCAGTACTGTATGATAATTGTGTGTATACAATAACTTCTATTGTATCGTTTGAAGTGAAACAATCTGGTCGGATTCAGGACAATATGCAGCATTACTTTCAATTTCTACATGCAAAAATTGGACCAAGGCTGGACATCCTATGTTGGTGTTATGTTATATTCCGGTATAATATTGTTACAAAAATGACATGCAATATGCGTGCATATAGACCGCACCAACCAGTTGTCATACTATTATGAAACTGTGATTACCTTCTTTTAAAGTTGTGCAGTATGCAACGTAGGCTATACCTAATCGCCAAAACACTGGACATACAATAAGTGCGGTTAAATCATTGACAAGCAGGTATTCAGCTGCGTATATGTAGGTCATGCATGCAAACTTGCATTGCATACCTTTACTTGACTCGAGTAAATTTATGTCAGGTCAAGATAGGTAAAATACGTATACATGTATAGTACACGCATGACTTACTTTAATAAACTAAATTAAAAGTCTGTATGTAAACGTTGCTTCAACTACATCATATCATTTGGCCCAAACAACTTTCGAGCAATGCACTTTGGATGACGGTTATTTAGCTGTTTTCAAGAAGTCATTAAGGGCGTGAGGATTTATGCCAGAAAAGGATGCAATGGCGACAAGTTTCATCCGTCGCGTGGCCCAGATTTCTAGATTTGGAGTGTTTGGAGGACATAACTGTAGAAGGACATTGAGTAAATTTTGTGCCGGGTGACACTAAGTGTTATTGCCATTTCAATATCCAGCTAAAAATGCCCGGAAAATCCAAGTGGCACGTGTGCGCTTGTAAATCAGCCATATTTATGGCATGCGCCATGTAAAAAACTGCAATTTTCTTAACACCCCGAAAGAATATTACGCCATTTAGCAAATTGAACTTGCCCTTCACTATAGCAACGATTTACTTCGCAAAACCGACTATCTCAGGAAGTTTCATTAATAGATCCTCTGAAATGTGCTACATGTCACAATTATACAAAATCTCCAATCCTGGTATATATTTGTCATGTGACTTTTAGGGGTCTTATACCAGTCTAGTCTGAAAGCCCATATGGAAAAGAAATGTATTTTGAAATATATTATGGGAAATGTATTTTGAAATATATTGTGGAAATATATTT
>JAQFYZ010002401.1:0-17185 GCA_034695085.1 Cylindroiulus punctatus
ACGCCAAATATTTAATGTCATTATTTTGTAAAAAAATTTCTTCATCAGCACCTGAAGATGGCCTTAACTGGTCGAAACGTTGTGCAATATGTACAATTTTGACTGAGAAAATAAATCTACAACATTCTAATAACCCAGTCACGGCCCTACGATGTCATTTCTTTAGTTCATAATAGCAGCTAAATGGTTCAGAAAAGGAAATCGCTTTTATATGTCGCTTTTTTGGAGTACGACCAAATATGACGATCATACTGATTCAAATCTTCCTATGCATTTTACGCTATTTATGTTCCTCAATTTTTTTCCTGGTTTTTCACTAAAACTTTCCAAGTTTGTGCAAATTTCGAAAGTGGGAAAACCATTAACGTGATATATTGCATAAAAATGAGCAGTGTTAAGAGTTAATGAATTTGAAAGATAGATGTGAGGTGTTGAGGTTTTGTCGTCATGAAAAATGGAATGATACTTGATTAAAAACGTTAAGAATGCAACTCCTCACAACTACCCCTCTGATTCATCAACTCTTCAGGCTCCTCATTTTCTTATGAATAGGGCCTAAGTGACCAGATCCAATGCAGGTTTTGCATTCAATTCAAATCATGGCGCCAATTTTAATACTCAACGTTACCACCACCTGTTGCTAGGCGCTAGTCAGCATGGCGGAAGTGTAGCAGACTGTACCCATCTGATTTCTGAATTTCATGTTGCTGAAAAAACGTTCCGAAGATCACTTATTACTGAATTTTCCGATCCGAGATTGTCAAATACGGATAGATTGTGCAGAAAGGAAAGTGGAAGCCAAACGTTCTGTGCGTATTGATTGTGGAGCATGACAAATTTGTTCGAAACCTTGTGACAAAGTTTACAGGTAAGGAATGTGTTATCATTTGTAGCTTTCTCGCTTTATTACTGAATTATTACACGAATAGTTTAAAAATACAGAAGGTCGTGGTTATTGCACGTTATATAGTACTGTATCTGCATCAAATGTACACGTAGAGGGGAGGTAGCAAACTGGCTTCTATGTGCTTCAGCACACTAAACAACTTTTCAACCACTGAAATAAATGCAAATGTTTGTTAGTCATTATAAATGTTATGATGGTTTTCAGGGCGTTTGTGTTAAAAAGAAACATGGATTTTTGTTGCTGGATGCTGGAAAGTCTTGCTTGTGTGTGACAGAGTGTGGGAAAATCGGCATAGGCCTACGTGCAAAAATGAATGCGCCTCATAGATTATTTAAATTAATTCAATTCCTGGGATATTTCGTATTTATGCAAGAATTTCCAGCATTTGGCCATGGAATGTTGGGTGTAACGTACCTCGGCAAGGTTCAATTTGACGTAGCCGTTTTGGAGAGGATCTTTCTTTTCGAACATGGCTGAAATGAAAATGTTGATATATTTGAGGCTGATTTTAGGATCAAATGCGTGGGTTGCATTGAGTTATCGACAAGATGGATGAAAACATCTCTCGGCATACCAAAGGCCATTGTCAGGTGTAATATTGAAGCGACGAAATCTCCGAATCGGAGGGTGCCGTCTTTTCTCATGTACCGGATGACCAACAACGAGAGGATCTCCATGTTCAATTGGAATCCTAAAACAGTGAAATGGGAATTTAAAGTTAACCAAATTGTGAATGGAATGAAAATAAATTGCAGATCTGATTCCTGGCCTTCGTACCTACTTCTGCAAGGGCATCACGCAGTCGCTCTGCCCTTAAGATACCGGTCGTACCTTTGGTGTGGTTCTTAAACGTGTTCTGCCAATACTTTAGGCTACACATCAGATCTTTGAAATCAGAGAATCTCAGTCTTCCTGTGCCGCTGGACTAAGAGGGATGTCAAGGAAATATGTTTTTGCTTATTGAGTAAAAATGTTGGTAATAAGCATAAACGGCATAGATTTTCATAAAAGTTGGGCAATCTGCAAGTTGGAAATATTTCTAGACAGTAAAACTGTAAAAAAAGGATACATCCAACGTTAGCACTACTTGACGACAAACCTCCAAGCTTGCGCAGCTTTTGACATAATCTGTAATGATGGAATATAGATCAAATGATTAATTTCTTTGTGATACATTTGGTAATCTTCAATATTGAGTAATTGTTTTAGTAGTTTTACAGAAAGGGATGCGACATCCTCACCATTCGGAAGAACTGCCTCCAGCAGCTCTTGTAATTCGAAGGCGTTGATGGTTTTGTGTTCTTCAGCCAGTTGCATAAAAACAGCTTCGTACTGATTCAGACCTTTGCCATCCGCTGTTATTGGGGCCTGGAGGTCACAATGGAGTCAATTTTAAAACAATGCAGTAGAAATTCCAGGAGGAATGGTTACCATGCACCAAAAAATTGCAACATACTTTTAAAATTGCTGGTTTCATAATGGCTGGCGTGGAATCGATTAATCTGAAAAATGGAAAATGCAAATTTAGACAATGACTATGAGACAATAGACCACGACTATGAGCGTCATACTTCAGTTTTAGTGGTTTAGACGAATAAACCCTCAGTGTGAAGCTCGCTTCCTGTCCAGGCTCGAATGTTGTTGGCAGGACCATGTAGCCACCTTGCTCCAGTTGACAGCGCTGCGTTACCTTTTAATAAACGTTTAAATTTTATAACGTTGATGTGATGTGTAATTGAAGACTTCAATTTCAAAAGCCTCACGGCCTATGTTGCGGCATTTGACTCGTCATCTCACAAACATACATGTACATTTGGCACATACAGCTAGTAGATCCTTTTGAATTGTAAGTCTTCAATTTAGCGATATAGCATTGGCCCCTCAGCTTAATCCTACCTGTCTGCTGTTTGTATACTGCGAATTGGCCATTGATTTGTTCTTCTTGAAAAATGTCCTTCCAATGCTTTCTACCGTGTTTTTGAGCAACTGAAAAGACATGTCTCGAGTTGTACCGCAGCTTTTCCATTTTCTTATTGCCTGGCAGATATTCATGCACACTCACTGGTTGTCTTACGTGGTAAGCGGTGAATCCAATCACTTTGGGTTCGAGAATGCAATGCTGATTTAATGAAATAACTACTTCTTCCATGTCCGACAAGATCAAATGGAATTGAGGATTCAGGTGGAAGGTATCTATTTCAGAATGGATGGAAGTCTTTTATTATATCTACTTAGTAACAAGGGAAATTATGTCAAGAATTATGTTAGCATTCTAGGGGGAGGAGGAAGATAGCTCTTTCCTACCAGAGTTGTTCCTGCATCCTCCAGCAGTGACTCCTTTTTGCCACGCCCCCTGCCACATTCTCATCTGCCAGGGTTGTTTGTTTCGAAGTGTTGGCTCGTCCTTGCTCGTTTCACCGTCCAAGTGCACAACTTCCAAGTGAGTGAACGTCTTGGCGAACTCTTGATACGTGATCCTAAGTGGAAAAGTAAAAAAAAAGGTCAGAGGAATCAAATTGGTCATCAGATTTGAATTGAGTGGCTGGCTCTGCTGACCATAGTTCTCCTTCGGCCGCATGCTTCACATTGAGTCTTTCCTTTTCTTCCGGAAGTACATCGGCCCATTCCATAGAACTAAGGAGAAAAATGCCAGTTACGGTCTTTCGTTTCACAGGTGTGGCATGGATAGGGGACGTTCAGGATGTCATCATCTTATGGGGAAGCTGAGCCAATGTGATATCATCATTGCTGTCATCCAGTTTGTATTATGTTTTTAAAATTACTGTTTTAAATTGTTTTAAAAATTTGTTTAAATTTTTTGTTGATTTTTTTATTTGTTCACATTTTGATGACAGAAATGCGTTCTCAACACCAAATTTTATTGGGGTGGAGCAATGAGGCTGTAAATGATTACGAGCCCTGTTTGGGTATCTTCGGTCTCGCAAATAATGACATAAAGGGGAGGAATCAGAGGATCGAGCTACACGACAATGTGATGACATAATTGAACGTCCCCATAACAAATTACATGTACATACTCCCGTGCCCAGGCACCCACGTATTCGGATATGGCTCCTAGAGGATTTTTCAGATGGATCAGCTGCACTTGCTCGCCAGAAAAAGTCTCAATCTGAAACATAAAGAAATTCTGATTGCAATAGGCCATGCATGCAATATCGTAAATATGAATTATCCTACGTTAATAGGCAAGTCTTAGCCTAGGGGCGGTTCACATTTGCATACAAATTGACGCACGTGCAATTTTGGTCATAAAATAGTTGACGTCATCTAATTCATTGCACGTAAAAGTTCAGACATGGGCGTTTATTGGTGGTAGAGAAAATTGCATCGAGCCATTTGTTATGTATGTATAGCATACCCAGTCTATATACATGTACGTGATCAATACTAAAAACTTTATTCGACACGATATAGTGCGTGGATTAATCGATTTGCATGAGTAGGACATGTTTTTTATCACGAAGTTTCGGGAGGATTTGTATCCTCCCGGTTGGGAGATTTGGGTCAGGGAAAAGGGTCACGGTAGGCGAGACAAGATTGGTGAAGATTTGCATTTGCTTCAGGATGCTTCAATATGCACTGCCTAAAAGAAAAATGTTAAGGTCATCACAGGTGGCTTCTGTAACATGGCGGGACACGCCCGAGGAGCTCTTCAACACCTATTGGCTTTGGTCTGTCTAGTACAACACTTGTTTCAGTAACACAGTTAACTAGCACGAACTTTTAAACGGTGGTTTCTGGTGATTTTTTTTTCACTTTTAGCTTTTATTCTGAACGACCTAAGGGAGTTGCATACTCGTAAATTTTGCCTTCATTTAATTTTGTTGGTGATGTTTTATAATTCACAAGGCTGCAGCCCTGTCAGTACATACTAACACTGATATCCTCTTGGAATCATAGCTTTAAATAATGTGTTCACTGATACCAATTTTTCATCATCAACTGCAAGCATTTACATTGACCAGTACCTTCCCTGCCAGCTGCCCCTCCGCCATAGGTGCAATGAGTGATTTTCTCCTACTCGCACGTGGGCTGACAGTGATTGCCTGTGATCAGATGGGGTACGATGAAGACAACGTTTTTGGGTTAGTTTGGGTTAGGATAACCACGCAAAAGTACATTAAAAATGATAATTTCCGACAGCTAGGACATATGTCTCATTCTTGTCTACTAGACAAATAAAGTCGAATACACACATTTTGTGCACATTTGAAGAAGGGAAGAGACTTGTCCTTGCATTATGGAATTTTTGGAATACTTAGAGAAAACAAGTACTGAGTGCTTGTGTCTGATCTCGTACATGTATAGCTGTTAGTCTCAGGGTTTTTGCTCTATGATATTGAGAGACACCAATTTTGCTCATAAATGCCAGTTCATGGCACTGAGCTGGCAACCACCAATATGTCGGCTTGATCCCTTACCTTGCCCAAGGACAGAACTCGGTAATTTGTGCCTAACAAGATTCCATTGGCCAACTTCTCAGGCTGGTTTCTGGTCTGAAAGCGAAATGAAGAATTGCATCGATAGTTCCATGAATACGAACTTCTGCGCTAGGCCATCCTCATACCTGCGTCTGAAGAACCGTGCTGGTCACAACCGACGTCATGTCCAGCAGCTTGTTGAGCATCCGGCCGCAAGCAGATGGATCCTGACGGATATTGATGGACTCTGTGATGCCTCCGGTCAGGTCGGCCAGGCCGTCCAATGAGCAACCATATTTGAGGGCCTCGTATGAACCGTGGAGTCTGCGAGAGCAAAGACAGGTCAGCGATTGGACATCACTCGTTCTTGATGGCCAAGTGAAAGACGAACTTCCAATGGAAGTTCTGGAGAAAATTAAGGCTTGACTTACTTGGCATAAGCTTTCTCAAGGAGGGCGGCCCAGAACTGGTTGGAATGTTGGGCCTGGACAAACACCAGCCGATTGTTGACTGTTGGAAGTCTGTCGTCCACTGTCACTTCCAGCCACTCGCCACACCACCAGATTCGGAAGCGGAAAATGCCGGCATAGTTCTCCTCCTCGAACGATTGGTCAGCGGGAACCACACGGTAGAAAAGTCCTCTGGTCAGGTACAGACACCCCAGGCAGGAAATGAACCAGCGGTCACCTGCAATGATGCACGTCATGTCATTGTTTTTGAAATTAAAAATTCAAAGTTGGATCTTTGTTATGAAGGTGTTATGAAGATTCTCACACATCCTGTTTGTCATCCGACAATATAATATCTGAATAAATCTTATTTCATTTTTCCCCTGGATATGTTTGTGCACTCTTGTGTCAATGCGTGTTCTTTGGCTCATCTTGCAAGGGTTTGTCGCAGGCTTTGCATGGGAGACAGAAAAGCAAATAGCAATGGCCTACCTCGGAAGTAAACAAGTATGTACGAGTCGTTTAGCATACCAGCCAGTAACTTGTAGTGCTGATATTGAAACTAATCATTAGCTTTCTTGTCTATATGCATATGGAATTTTTATGGTTTTTGTTGTGCTGGCAGCTCAACAATCTGGAATTTCAACTGTATGGCCGGGTTGATAAATGAAACTACGTAATTTTATTTAAGTCTTTATCAATCACTTCCTAGCAAAAAATTCTGACCAGTTTTGGAGTAGTATTGTTTTTCGACGATCGATCATTACTTCTTGTTTTTGTGATTGCTGAAAAGATTTCCAGAGTTGCTCCAACATACTGTATGTGCACTGTAAGCAACAATCCTTTGGGAAATCTTTGCTATGGATTTTTTATCCAGCTCTCTGTTTCGAACATCGTAATTAGTTTTATCTCCATGTGGAAATGATGATCTTTTTCGCGTGATAACGATTTTTTGGTCGCTTTCTCAAACTCTTGTTCCTGAAATGGCAAACGTGCGACCTCTGATGCATCGAGTGAAAGGTCGCTGACCCCACACGATTGTTCTTCAGCTATAGAAAGTGGTTTCTCCTCCTAAACAAAGATGAAAACGGTTGGATGGTGCATTTTTATATTTCAAAAGTATCGCGTGCTGTCGTATTTGTAAACGTTAAGAGTATAAAATTGTGGAATTGAAATGTTTGTTTACTGTGCATGGGTGCTTGCATCACAACGTAAACTTTTGCTCCACATTCCATTGGAAATAACAACAAGTATATGCAGGTACATTGCACAGTATGCTGACAGCAACCCAGCGATCACACCATGTGATTTTTTTATTAAATCTAATTTCAATATTTTTTCATTATTTCAATTTCAATTAGTATAATATGTATTTGGTATTCCAGATATAGCTAGCCCTCATATTAAATTGGAAATTTGAAGTAGTGTTTTAAAATGGCAGTGAATAGTTTACGGATGTCCCCAATAATATTGGTTGAATTAGTTATTTAACGGTCAACATCCTTGACATTTAGTTTCTGATTCCAGCTGATAACAAAATTGTCATGTCAATGACATTCTTTCTGTCAATTCCTTCCTCGGACACTCTGACTCTCTTGCCTTCACCTCCATAGACGAACTTGGCCTGCAAGCAAGTGTAATAAGGGACACCGTTTTTGAACTATGATTAAAACTGATGAAGTCGATGAATGGATTGCTGGCTGTTCCAGTCTTCATTTTGTCACCTGTTGTGATTCATTCATAAAATCCATCAGTTCTTCAAAACGTATGGCCATTGTCAGCATGGTTATGCAGTGGAGTAACTACACTCTAAACGGAATAAGTACAAATGTTGAACCTTAAGGGTTCAAATGTTTTAAAACTATATACACACCCTATGGGTACATATATTGATTGCACGTGTACCCTTTACATGTGTTCTTAGGGTACATATGAGTCTACATTTGTAGCTGAAAAGCTTAATTGTCAAGCAAGCGTTTTATCCCTTTGGGTACATACAGTATGTGTTATATGGGGTGCTGTTCATTTGTACCCCACAAAAACTGCATTTGTACCTTTACCGTTTACAGTGTATTACTGTACGATATCTGTTCTGGGAGATCTGAAAATACGTCCATTATATATTTGCTCTATATTCTTATTCTGTATTTTGTTATCCAGCCCATTCATTTTGAATTCGTTGTTTATATTGATATCTTTGGATCTTTCAATGGCATGATGGTGGTCCTTTGATGCATGGTTGGAGCTATATATACATTTACAATTCCATTCGTGTTTCCTTCAATGTTTTCAAATAATATAATTAAATACATGAGTATATGGTAGATAACTGCAGGGATGGCACGTGTTACAAATGAAATGTCATGCACCACCCATCTTAGATTTACAAGTAGAGCTGACTTACCTAACTTTCCAGGTACTATGTCAAACTGCGATGGGCCATCCATGACGAATGCAGGATTTGAGGTTACATCCTAAATAACGGAATCGTATTTTAGGTAATTTGAAATAATTAAAATGCCAATCGCCAGATTTTTTCAACAATGGGCTTTCTAACATGGTCATCGATCGCACCTGAGTATGGATGACCGATATTGAGTGGAACGTCCAACCGGACATATTTTAATGGCCAACTTGACCTATTATTAGGCTATTAAGAATGCTATCCGATACATTTTGCCAATTATGAAAGCAGAAGGGTTTTATTGTTGTTGTTAAATTCATCTTTGAGGGGAAGATCAATTTATAGGCAAACCACGTGCCAACGAGTCTCTAACTCAAAGAAAGATTATTCCCAATCCGTCTGTTATTTATTGGGGATGTTTTACCACTTAGTTTAGAAACTTTAGAAAATAAATATTCAGACACCTGTTTTAGAATACATTATTCAGCAAGTTCAATGCGCTATCACATGTCTGGAAAAAGGAATTTTATGGAAATCGATGCAACTATAATTTTAATAGGACACTGGAAAGGCATCATTAGTCCAGTAGCTGGTCAACTGGCATGCACCAGTTGGGTGGGGCTGAAATTCCTGCATGGGAAGCTGGGATATTAATGATCTTTCAAAAGTTAACATTTAAAGAATTTTAGGACATAAACTGACATCAAACTGACTGCTAATTGCTGATATATGTAGTGAAATTTTTTTTGATACCGGTAACAACGAATTAGTTCTATTTTACTGATTGCTGTGTACCTTGAGGAATGGATGATGAATTTACAGTAAATTTTTCACCTGGTTTCCAAAATCTAAAACCGTTGAAGAAATTATAGAAAGATTTTGACAATTAAGCATATTGACTGGAAATATAACCTTCATCAGAGAATGCAGGCTGGCACAGTGTTATAATGTAATGTTTGTACTTTTTTTCTTAACAATATTGCAAGGAGCATCCATAAAGTACGAAAAATGAGCGGTTTGATTGATGCCAATGGTTAAATTATAGCCGGTCATAAACCTTTCAGATTGCAAGTGTTTTCGCAAGAAATAAGGTGTACGTAAGACAATGCAAATTCTGGTTTACCAGCAATTTAATGCAATGTTTGAAAACATGTTGGGATCAGTGATAGATAGACGGGAGAATTTTAACTAGCGATTTGACATGAAGCAGCTTTGGACACCAATTTTGAAAAAAGGAGAATGTTCCTTCTATAGAAGTACTGCATGATAGCCTTCAATGATTAACGTGGGCTTTAAGGGTGTACGTGAGTGCCAATTTGTAAAAATAAATTTGAAAAATATGTAATTGGGTGGGCAGCCAAGGCGGTGGACACTCCTGTGTTTTCAGCAAATAAGGCCTTATGTACAACTATACAGTATCACCCAAATATTGCGATATACAATAGATGTAGGAAACTTTTCGCACACAGTTTTGCTAAAGTTAGACGCCCTCAGATGAGCGTGAATATTTCTGTTGACCAGCAGATGACGTTACGTATGAAAAACAAATTATAAATATGTATTGGTCAAGGATTGTCCGTGGAATAAATTGAAAACACAGTTTTTTTTTTGAGTTTTTACTACGTTTTACTAGCAAAGAAAAAGCAAAAAAAGTTGCACCCCCGTCTTGTCACTTTTGAAACTCCATGGCTATCATTTTTTACATTATTTTGAATTGAATCACAACAGCGTATTTATATGCCATGATGCACATTTGGATGCTTGTTACTAACGCGATATATATGTACGGTTTTTTTAAAGCATAAACTATAAAAAAATACAAACTAAATTTCCTTTCCATATGGGAGTCATGAGATTTTGCATCACAATTCCTGGATCATTTCGTTGTTATAATCGCAATTTCGTGCAAATAGTGCATAACGTCACGTTCAAGTTGACCGCCCCCACCCCCGGCATGGTCCTGTCATGCGGGGGTGGGACATCCCACCCCCTGTAAAGTAATGTCATTTATAAACGCTCTATTAACATCACTAGTTGGAGTTAAACGTTGAAAGTGATTTTAATTGCCGAATATTTTCAATTTCCAGCGAGTTTTAATCAATTGTCAACTTTCCTTTGCTCAATTGGAGTATTATATGTTTAACTGAAACCTACCTTTGGTCTTTTCCATATGAATTGAAAAGGTGGCGTTTGGTGGTAAAACACCGATGACTGGTTGGCTGGAAAATCCGGATCCTCATATAGTTCCCCTCGCTTCAAGCAGGCTTTTTTCAGTTTCTCAAATTCGGACATTTTTAATCACTTTTGCACTTTCGTGTTTGTATTATTCGTCAGTTCGGTACTTCTCCTGTTTTTCACTCGGTATCCTCAAGTTCCGTAGGGTGGAACGGACTCCATGATTTGCGGTGGCGTTTAGCCTCGATTCTGGTTTTTTTTTTTCAAAACAACATTTGACTTACAGAATGTGTTTTTCACTGCCCAAATTTCGGCGAAGCTCACTCGTTGATCTCAAGCTTTTCAATAATCTTGGACTGCTGAGTATGTTCTTCGCTGCATAGGTTGGCCAGGTGAATTTCTGGTCACGTGAGTGTCCTCGCAAGTACATGTAATAGTTGGTGGTGGAAGAAGGAGGCCACATGAACTGTTCTCATACCTGTTTCAGCCTCTCTAACCTGTGCTCAGGGGGGCTTTTTAAGAAGTCAACCAACCCTGCAATAAGTGCGTGAGACGTAGCCTCTTATTTCTACCTACTTTGTAGTTCGTTCACGATTTCGATTCGACCATCTTGGATTGTTGGTGGGGGTTTTCGGAACCTTTTCGTTTTGGAAGTTTGACAACATCCATGAGCAAGCAGAATTTTGTCGAAAAAGGTTTTTCGAATTTTCTTTGACTGCATGTTTCAATGTGGGGAGTTTTGATTAGCAGGTTTGTGAGGAGGAAAATCTTTAAAATTATTTCCAAGAAAATATTATAAGTATAAAGTACGTGCAACTTTTTTAATTTGGCTACAGACCAATGTCAATTTTCACATTTTTAATGATACTGGCTATTATTAGCATTCACGTAGTCATCGTCCTTCTGATGTTGTACGAATTTCGAAAGCCAGCTATGGCTGCAGGGGTTGAATGATAATCACATTTTATCTAATGCTATATTATATTTGCAAAACTAATTTTACGCTTGAAAGCTAATTCGTAAGAAGTTGATATTTTAAAAAAAATTTAAAAAAATGTGGAAATCACACCTGGGGGAAGTTGAAATTAGTAAAATGAATTTTGTAAAAAATGGTTGTACCATTTCGTATATTTCGATCCCGAGTCAATCTCAGTTACACTGTGTTTACATTCACGGTTTACTTAGGTATCATAAGGTCCCCACTGTGTAAATTACTCAAAATTCACTCCATTTAACGTTATATCTGTTATGTAAACAGAAACAATAAAATATTATTTGTGTGTGGATTTCGCTATCAAAACCAATAATTTATCGAGCAAAATGGGCGTACAGTCGTCTATGATAAATCGTTTCACTCCTACTCTGAAGGATTGTTACTTACCAAATCAAGTTATTCATCATACGAAAAAAAGAAGAACTGCATAAAGAAAACCTAGGCTGTGTCAATACATGTATGTACTTCCGGAATCTGGAGAGTTATTTTAACCAAGTTAAATTAATACTTCATACGCCGAAATTAGCGCCTATAAAATACCGTCGCTCATTTTGCTCCAAAGATGGCGCTTACAATGTCAAGGATTTCATATCATACTGCACATTTCAATAACATTACAATCTTAGACACGGAAATGACAGCTTTTAGACACAAGCTGTCAATGTAAACGTTGTAAAATTGGGACAGATAATCAATTGCTGTTGTTTTTAACGTTGTTGTCATAATTAGCGCTGTGGTAATACAGTACGTGTACATGTATTGTGGACCACCACGACACAGGAATACATTTTATTGCATGTCAATTTCAAATGAATGAATGCCATTTATTCGCTGCTTCTAAATTCATACAACTATATTGTTATGTATATCTCAGATTCTAGTACATGTAATTGCTTATTTAGCTCAATCTCTCATGTTTTGTGAAAAGTATATTTGCAAATTTGAAATATTCTTCAAAATTGGAGTTCACTCTCTGTTCTTCGATCATTTTCCCTTGATGGCTTTGTAAAAGAATGTGACGTTGGGGAATCATGTACCAGAAAGCATGGTAAATGCACAGGTCGTTTTGCATAAACATGCTGTTATTCATTTCCCACGTCAGACTTTCGAATAGTCACTTAAACTATAAATCGAAGAGCACATTTTCTCTGTGCATTCGTAACTTGGTCTCTTGGGAAAGAGCTCTTTTGAGCTGGGAAAACCATTTTTGCTGGCAAAGAAAGCAATTTCAGGAGAGCACTTTCAGGATGAAGCTTCATGAATAACTCTCAAATGGGTTTACTTAGCTTCCAACGACTCGGATAAATGCGTTTCAAAAATCAGTTACTGCACATGCAACTTTTTGGACTTAGGCTGAGGGTCTGGTTAATGGCGTCCTGGTGCGAGGATCGTAATTACCATATGACATTGTCAGCCATCAACGTGCATGCTGCTGCGAAATACAATTGCTACTGCACATGGAGAGAAGGTTCATTATTCATTCAAACATGTCTTGGGTAGCTGAGATCATCTCCATGACTCCATCCGATGGAAAAGGAAATGACTTTCTGGAAGCAACTAATCCAGGGAATGGCAGTGTCAGTATGCAGTAACTGAGTTGGAAAAGTCACACGAGTAAAGCTGGTAAACAGGACAGAAAATTTACATCTTGCACCTTTTTTGGCTTTGTTCTATTGATTTTACAGTGAGTTATTGCTTCTTGTGCATTTTGTTTACCGAAAATTCAATGCTTTTCGTTTACCTTTTTTCTGAACTTTTTCACGCAGTTTGCGAGTATCGTAAACATGCCAAATAACAAAAATGTATTGAAGAGTTGTTCTTTTCAAATTCTAAAAAAGGCACTATCTGTTTCGTAGTGCAACAGTCTCGAAGAAAATGCGAGAATGTAACATAACCGTGTAATTATTTGCGTTATCCTAACCATCATGGCATCAGATTTCCGGCATGTTATGTTATCTTCTGACCGCTATTCTACTGGAATTACGTGAGATTGGTGTCATGTTTAAACTAACCGGTTGCAAATCGCCAATAAAAGGCATGGGTTTAAAGTTAAATGATTGTAAACATATGTGAAAGTAAACAATGTTTTTCTTGCTGTCCGCCATTTTGAATCTGCATTGTATACTGTAAGTAACAACGCCGGCTTGGCTTAAAATATTACGGAAATTGCTAATTTAAAATAGCCCAGTTATTTTCGTTTAATTATGTATCGCTTATGGCGATAATAGCAATTAGTATAGAGCGTAATTAGGCAAAGCAACAAAAGCATGTACTCAAAAATAAGTCATAAACATCCCATCTGAAGTCCTTCTCCTACTGAACGTTTATGTAAATGATTCATAAATTAAACAATTTACATTAAGTCGTTTAGTTATGGCTGAATCTAACGAATCGAATTTGAAGTAAATTTTTAGGTTCATGAGAATGCTCTAGATGTGTCAGTTTGAACTCGTAAGCACCCCCATTAACCATGACGCGTTTCATTATCTCGCAAAAATTATGTTGCTATGCTAAAATATCTTGAAGAAGTTTGTAATCTCGTTTTAAAAAAAAATAGATTAAGGGAAATACGAAACAGGTTTGCCAGTCAAATTTTTTTGCTAAATAAATTTTAGCGGATGAACGTTTGTTTGCTCTGTTGTTTGACATTAGTTTACTAGATCTCACGCCAACCCACATCTGAAATTCCACCTAAATTCGGAAAAGTAAAATTATCTCAATGTAATTAGCCGGATGGGAAATTTTATACCCTATAGGTTTATTGTTCCAAAACGTGATGCTTCATTGATTTTCCTGTAAAGTTAAGCGCATTAAACTTGTATCTTGGGTGATTAAAATTGGAACAAAGGAATTATTTACAAAAACATGCTTTAAAATATGCAATGACTTGTTTATGTTTCGCAAGCAGTAATAAAAAATCGACAAAATTGTTCCGCTAAGCTAGAGCATTTCAATTACCATTATCGTTGCGTTACACCGAACGAACTACAATACGGATATTTTATTCAAAATATTTGTCATCGTGTTTTGGAATAAAATTCTTGACCAAGTGCCACGCGATCGAACTCCATCAAAACTTCACTTTGGACATTTTTTGACCACAATAACGTCTCTGGGTCTCCGGCTGAAGTCCACGTAAAACGTCATTTATTGAAACAATAATGATTTCGCCTATTTACTATTTTTTTGGTAGTTCTTGTGATCCCATGTGATCATTTGCCATAATTTGAAAACCCCAGGCGAATTCTTTAGCGAAATTATATCCCAAATAATGGATTTTAACACAAAGCAGATGATGACATCAGAGGAGAAGGTGTCATGACCCCCATTCCCTTGAGAAACAATTTTACACTTGATGCAACTGCCATTTTGTCAATTAAATCTCACAAAAATGGGCGACTCAATGCCCCCACCCCATCCGTCATCCATCCCAAACATCATTGGTTATAGAAGAAGAATCTATTCAGCTTGAATGGCTAAGAATGTACAGTATATTTACAACAGATTAATAAAGAAAATAAGAAAAATAAGAAAAACGGAAATGAAGTTATAAACACATGAGATGAGGGAAGGCATAACAATATTGGTTATATATTAGGCTTCCTTCATAGGTCAGCCTGCATGAATGAGCTACTTTTGACATTTTGGTAACTCTTCGGAATAAGCCAACAATGGCGGCCACGCTTTTTTTCTACGGAGCTTGTTACGGATTCTTTTGGATTAGGTTAGGTTAGGTCAGAACTGGCCCCCTGGACATCCTTTTGACCTAAAGTTTCCTAAACTAACCTAACCTAAGTTACCTAACCTGACCAAACCTGACCTGACCTAACCTAACCCAATCTCAAACTATCCGTAACAGGCTCCGTAGAAAAAAAGTGTGGCCGCCATTGTTGGCTTATTCCGAAGAGTTACCGACATTTTTTCAATTGCTTTTTTGAATTCTCCCCCAAAAGTGCCACAGGTGGCCATCACCCACCCTGTAAACGGCCTAGCCTTCAAGTTGACTATTTCGCCCGGTAGATGGCGCAGGTGGCGCCGCGGCGACACCTCGCATGCCCCGAAGTTCAGATCCGCCGTGTCGTCGCGTCAATCGTCGAGAAGGCCAAATCTCCCACGCTTCGCAAGCCCGCCCTTTCCACAAGGCCCTTTCGCAGCATTCCAGTGGAATCCCATCCGTTCGCCGGAACTCTTTTGTCATCGACGCCAACTTGAGTCTGCGACTTCGGCCGCCAGGGGGCGCCGCGACCGCCTCGCATTCCTCCTTACCTGAGCGAGCCAGCCGGTGGTTCAGTCGGAGAGTGTGGAAGGTTCAGTTTGCATTCTGCGCTCCACCACCTAAGCGGCTTTACTCGGAAACGCTTGGGAAACGATGCTCGTATACTCTGCTCGTTACTAAGTGAAAAATGGCTTGGAATGTACACGTATGGCTAGCGGCGTTTGTGTGTTTGTGCGCGGCGGCCGTGGAGGCCCAGCTAACGCCGCCGCTGGACAGGCCAACACCTTCCACCGAAGCAGGTAAGCCAAAAACTTCCGAAATTTGGCCACTCGCAGTTTCGGCCAGTTTCCCATTGACACCCGAATTGTTTCTGCGAGTTACGTAGTTGCCAGTCCCTGGCCATTTCCCCCCTCTTTCATCGAACTGGTTTTTGCATGACCGTTTTGGTTTTGGGAACTGCTCCTCCCAATTTCCCAAAGCCAGTTTTTCCATGTTTGCTGGTTTGGCAGCCCGTGGGTTCAAAAAGGTCACCCAGTCTCTGCTTCCAGGCCCGCAGTTTGCTCGGAAGCAAGCCAAAGCTTGCTGCAAAATGGCGCCGAGTTGCCACCAGAAACTTGTTTGATAGATCACCAGTTTTTCTACGACGCTATCCTATGCCAACTCTTTGCACTTTCGGAGTTTCTGTACACCCTAGGTTTAGTCGGGATAGGCTGATGTGATGTGCGTGAGCAAATTACGCCACCACCCACCTGTGGCGAGTGTGCTCGAAAAATTGAATGTCGTGGTTGTGGTGCATTCGTCAACACTTTTCGTCAAATTGACGTTCGTTCACCTCGGCGATCTTATTCTTGCTGAATGCGTGTTCGATGGCTATGCAAATACGGCGCATAATGTGGGCAAGGGGAAAATGCGATTTATCACGACTAATGTTTTGGAATGGCGATCGTGGCAGAGGTCCGATTTCTAAATCTGCAAACTCGATTAAGTGCAGTTTGGGAAAGCCCGAAATGCAGGAGGTCAATAAAAGCCTTCGACGAAAACTGGGCTGGATTTGACGCGCCGACTGTGCTCCTCCGAAGCAACCTGTTCTGAAGTTCTCATGCGAAATGTGTGGCCTGTTTTTGCAGGGTTTTTTCGTTTTCGCCGACTATACGGCTGCACCCAATTCGGTGAATCCATACATAATAAGATGCCCACTCGATACGCGCGTCGAGTTTAATTCCACCTCACGTTTCGCTTTTACCCGACTCGATTAAATTTCAGGCTGGGGGCCCGAAATTTGGGGATTTTTCCACAGGTTTAAGAACAACGTGCCACGCATTATTCGCGGTGTTCTTCGGATATGGGCTTCGGTGTGAACGAAGAGGTTCCGAACGCCTGCCTGCTAGCAAAGTTTTTGAATTTGAAGACTTGAAATTCGAAAGGTATACGAAAACTGGCCAAAAAAACCTTCCTAAAATGGGTATTTTATGCAACTTGATCTGTAGTCGTCTCGGCAAAAGAACGAGAATTTTTACAGCCAATCGGAGAGATTCGGCTTATCGACGTACTGTTTCAGGAGTTTCAGCGGTAAGAGGAAAATGGCTGCCATGCTCGAT